>OX344808.1:3926245-4158745 GCA_947034925.1 Eudemis profundana
ACATGCTTGCTATTACGCGCATCCAACAAATGGATCGCCGCGCATCCCCCTGGCCTACACTCCGGTCTGCGGTAGACCCGACCTCCACTAGGGCTAGCCGCGCACTGCGCGCTCACGGACTACTCAAGAGCAGACACCGACTTCTACCAAGCTACAGCTACGATCTAGCCTCTAGTATAGTCGACCAACCGAACCAAGAACCATCTCTAACTCAGCAACTGATAAAAAAAATCATAAAACAATATTATTGTTTCAATTATCATCCCGATTTTCCTTTTCTACAGTAATGTCAATAGGTATTTGGCTTTCAGGCATTTTCCGCAGCCTATCGTGTGCGTACTTATAGGTGTATCTAGAGTTTAGTACTTTCAAAACAAAACACCACTTTGTGACATCAAATGGACCTTTGAATTTGGGTTGAACTTTATCTAAACGTTCCTTTCTCATTTTCTATATCAAAATAAAATTCACTATCTAGAGTTCAAGTACCCATTACAACCAAACATTTTTCAAAACTAAGATATCAAGGTAAGTACATCTTTCGTCCGGCTATCACCGCAGTACTCGACATAAATCCAATCCGGTGATTCTATGCGATATACCCGATCACCACTGAGATCATAATGACTCCAAAGGACACTTTCTTGATTACCAAATTAAAAAATCAAACAAATTGTACTATACGGAAACTTCCGAATTACTAAAATTAACGGATATTTGTCTCAAGACAATTTTTTAGCACATCGCGATATTTTCAATCACTAGAATTTATTAACAACCTCCAAATACCCAAACATCCAACCATCTTCACATACTGTACTTCTTCTATGTGAAAATAGAACGTTAAAATGTAACAGAGTCACGTATCTGTAAGAATAGGATAATTTGATCTAATAAAAATAAATCATTCTAAAGTCGGGTTTTTCTCCCAAGGTTGCTAGTAAATAAATCCATATATTTATTTCCATGTCTTTAAATATCTTAAAATGTCAAAATCAATCATAATCTTTATTTGTTTAAAATAAGGAAATATGTTAGCACTTATTGTTTTGACACCATAAAACTAGTTAGATTATCATTTACCCTCCATTTTTTTCCAACGCTTGCTTGTGATTTTATTACAAAGACTTAATCTAACAATAAGTTAGCGCATAACCTTACGCGTCGAGGTTTGTCGAGTCTTTTACTTATGACCCAGTCATTTCGAACATTCGAGGTCGCAAAAAATCGCACAACGCTAAATAT
Organism: Eudemis profundana; assembly: GCA_947034925.1. Classification (NCBI taxonomy): domain Eukaryota; kingdom Metazoa; phylum Arthropoda; class Insecta; order Lepidoptera; family Tortricidae; genus Eudemis; species Eudemis profundana. The sequence goes on from OX344808.1 coordinate 3,927,491, forward strand.
ATTGGGATGTTGTTAGGATACATATAAGTAGTTTAAACTCGATTTTGCAGTTTCGAAAAAGTTGTGCTAAATTTATGGTGCTCGAAAAACACCGAAATTTTCGGTAATTTTTCAGATTTTGGTCTGTACCTTCTAAAAACCGGATTTTTGGATAAAATTGTCTATGACACTATTAAAGAAGATAAAATTTCCTACAATATGAGTGTAACATCAACTCTGCATGTTTAGAAAATGTTGAGATATAGCACTTCAAAAAATTGCAAATTTTTCTTAAAAGTTCGAAATTGCACTTTCAGCTAACTCTCAAGCTGAATAGCAGCTGAAATACTGATCTTACAAGGACAATTAGATGTATAAAGTTATAGAGCAATTATTGAGCTTTATTTTAAGTATAATTTGAACCCTGTACTTGCGATAATTCTCTTGTTATCGAAAAAAAACCCAAATCATTAGAGAACTCAGATTTCTCAGGAAAGAGTGCTCCTAAAGCAAATTGTTAGTATATTGCGCAGTTATTCATAGGAAGTTTTAAAAATGACTTTATATTTCTAAACATCATTCATTTAAAAAGTTCTGAGGGGCCATGATGATCGCGTACATCGCACATTATGTAAATGACAAAAGCATCGTCACATTTACATACGTGCGTAAATTCGAGAGTGTTAAATACTTTATTATTTATTTATACTGTGATATGTGCAACCATCATATGCCCGCTAAATTAGTCTTAAATACACATTATTTGATCTTGGTCATAAAATGTGAAAATCAACGTGTACAGGACACCACGTAAATTCGTATTTATTGTAATAAGTTACAAACTTAGAAGTGAGTATGTAGTTCCTATTGGAACATTCCATGAAAACATATTTTTTTGTCGCTTACGTAATGCTATGGTAGCAAACCCTAATATTCTTTTAGTTACTACTAAGAAACACTACCAATCTTAAAGCCAAGTCTTGATATTACCATACCGATATTCAGATTTTAATTTTACCTGTAAAAAGTATTAAAAAGGTAGTGTCCCTGACGTAACGTTTCCGTGGAATGCTCCTACGGTGTTTGAGATAACACCTTTTTGAGCCGAGGAAAACTTTGACTCGGCTTCCCGTTTCTTAACTATTACCCCACTCATAAGGATCTCATGTGGGGCTCCTTGTCCACCCAAATTTGTATGATGGACTTTGGCACTGTTAGAAGATCGTACACGTATTTTGTAACATTAGGTTGGTCATCTTGCCTACGTTACGCATATTGTTAGCTTATCTAGCATATAATTTACGTATTACACACAACTGTTGGCTACATCCTACCCATCACGATTCAGCATAGGCATACGATACGGCCCCTACTCCTTCTTCCTGCCATGCGAACAGTAATTAGGAGCTTCTCCAGACTATCCGGACCTGACCTGACCAGATGCCCGAAGAAGCTTTGGACACGTTGTGTACAGATTGTGGAGTCTCGTTTTGATGTTGAGCTCGTCGAGAATAGACTCATTAGACGAGTACATAGTAGAAGACAAGCTAATACAAGGTGGCCAGTGGCAGAATTCCGATTACGAAATTTTATAAAAAAAAAACTAAAGCATATTGAGCAGTATTATTTATTTCTACGAAAAGACTATGAATGCGGATTTCATTTTTTGAAAACAACGTTTTCCAAATGATGACCTTCGTTGTGTACGCACTCTTCCAACCTATTCCGCATATTTTCAAAAACTTTGCTACAAAGTGCACTGGAAATTGTGTTTATTTGTAATCGAATACTGTGTTTTAACTCCGCGATGTTGGCAGGTTGGTTTTTGTAGACGACACTTTTGAGGTATCCCCACAGAAAAAAATCACATGGGCTGAGATCGGGTGATCTTGCGGGCCAGGCTATGTCACCAAATCTGGAGATCAATTTTCCTGGGAATAATGCTCTAACTGCATTCATCGATGGCCGGGCTGTGTGGGCAGTTGCACCATCTTGTTGAAACCATGTGTTTCGATTGAAGAAAGAACCATTTTCAACGTGTGATCTAAAAAAATTGTCAATCATTTCACAGTATCTTTCAGAATTCACGGTTACCGCTGCTCCACGTTCGTTTTCAAAAAAGTAAGGCCCTATTACGCATCTTGCTGAAACCGCACACCAAACAGTCACTTTTTCACTATGCAACGGCATCTCGTGCATTTGTTTCGGATTTTCGGTAGCCCAGTAACGACAATTTTGTTTGTTCACATAACCGTCGAGATGGAAATGTGCTTCATCGCTGAAGAAGATGTTCCCCATACGATGATTTGATGGAAATCTCTCCAACATTTGTTCAGCATACAATTTTCTCGATTCATAGTCAGTATCCTGCAACTTCTGGACTATTTGGATTTTATAAGGGTGGAACCTTAATTTTTTTTTGAGGATTGTCTGCAATGTCGACCTGGGAATACCTAGCACCGTAGATCGTATGCGGGTGGAAAGTCGCGGATTTTCGAGTACAGATTGCTTGACGCGTTCCACGTTTTGTTCAGTTGTAACCGTAGGTCGCGGGCCCGGTCCTGGCTTATTTACTGCGGAACCTGTAGCTCTGAATCGTGCTACCCAACTCTCAATCAGTTTAGTTGACGGTCCATCACAAATACGCCGTATATTAAAACGAACACAAAACTTACGCCTTGCGGTAATGGGCGAAAAACCGTTGGTTAGATAGGCCTCTATGGCGTATGAACGCTGGACAGCTGGCCAGCGATCCATTTTGAATTATCAATCCGCAATGCTCGCGATACTTAAACACCGACCCGCATTTGTTTCGAACATCGCGTTCGAAAATGATTTGAATTTGAAATCGGAATTCTGCCACTGGCCACCTTGTATTAGTAAAAATCCATACAAACTTACTTATAATATTATCTCGTACTTTGTTATGCAATAAGCCCCTGCTTGACTACTTAGCCATGAACATGATTTTGACGACACTTTTCTAGGTGTAATTCAGAAGAATACGACCATTTAGCCAATTGCGTAAAAGCAAGCCTAATATTATAAGTACCTACTTATACAAAATAGGAGCATAATTAGACGCGGAAAACTAGTAGGTGTAAACGTATAACCACGTAAACCTACCGGTTGCGTGACGTTTCGTTGACAAACGTTGAATCTAATGTTTTATGTCATCGAAGATAACTTTTTGCCGGATTCCGTAAAATGTCAGCAATTCAAGGGTAACTACAGAGCCACTCTTTAGTGTAAGTTATTGCGATAAATACTAATTTACATTGCGTCCTGTAATTCTATCACTGGAGCCGAGAACTCGCCATCACTTTACGTTGATTTTCACATTTTATGACTAAGATCTTACGATGTGTATGTAAGACTAATTTAGCGGGCATATGATGGTTACGCATATCACAGTATAAATAAATAATAAAGTATTTAACACACTCGAATTTACGCACGTATGTAAAAGTAAATGTGACGATGCTTTTATCATTTACATAATGTGCGATGTACGCGATCATCATGGTCTCTCAGAACTTTTTAAATGATTGATGTTTAGAAATATAAAGCCATTTTTAAAACTTCCTATGAATAACTGCGCAATATACTAACAATTTGCTTTAGGAGCACTCTTTCCTGAGAAATCTGAGTTTTCTAATGATTTGGTTTTTTTTCGATAACAAGAGAATTATCGCAAGTACAGGGTTCAAATTATACTTAAAATAAAGCTCAATAGTTGCTCTATAACTTTATACATCTAATTGTCATTGTAAGATCAGTATTTCAGCTGCTATTCAGCTTGAGAGTTAGCTGAAAGTGCAATTTCGAACTTTTAAGGAAAATTTGCAATTTTTTGAAGTGCTATATCTCAACATTTTCTAAACATGCAGAGTTGATGTTACACTCATATTGTAGGAAATTTTATCTTCTTTAATAGTGTCATAGACAATTTTATCCAAAAATCCGGTTTTTAGAAGGTACAGACCAAAATCTGAAAAATGACTGAAAATTTCGGTGTTTTGCGAACACCATACATTTAGCACAACTTTTTCGAAACTGCAAAATCGAGTTTACACTACTTATATGTATCCTAACAACATCCCAACATATTCAACGTTGTGCGATTATTTGCGACCTCACCCAGATTTTTATGTTCGCCACGACGGGGGTATTACTAAATACGAATGCATCAATCTCCTCTATGTAGGTACTAGGGAATGCAACCGAATAGTGAAAAAACCGAGTATCGGTTTTAACCGTCCGGTTTTAACCGATTTGAAACTCGAATATTACTCGGTTAATAACCGAGTATTTTTTACAGTAAGCAAAGTATTGAATAATGATAGGTTAACGTGGTTTTTATGATTTTTCATCACACTTGCTCGAAAATGGTGAAATGACCTATGGCGCCCTAGGGCGTAATGGTTTTTTTCTTTAAATTTGAAACGCTGGTTCTGTTTTACTCTTATTTGTCATGTTCAAAGGAAACGCCAACTTACTTTTTTAACTTTTATCACTGAAATATTTATTTTAAGATAGCTGTTATTGCAAATACATGTAAACACATATTTCGGTAATATTAATTAAATGTTTAAATAGTGTATTTCAGTATTTTGCAAATATAAAATCGTTTTAGGTCTTTACCGCTATGGTTTCCGAACGTGACTTGACATTAGGGAATGCAGCCATAACCGAAAACCGAGTATCGGTTTTTCCACGGTTAAACTCGAATTCGAATCGAATACTCGAATAATAACCGAGTATTTTTTACAGTAAGCAAAGTATTGAATAATGATAGGTTAACGTGGTTTTTATGATTTTTCATCACACTTGCTCGAAAATGGTGTTGTTACACGTAGGTTTTGCTGGCCGTATATGACCTATTACGCCCTAGGGCGTAATTTTTTTTTTAATTTGAATAAGTTTCAGTATTTTGAATATGACACTCAAATACACTATTTAAACATTTATTTAATGTTACAGAAATATGTGTTTACATGGACTTATTTGCATTAACAGTTCTCTTTAAATAAACATTACAGAGATTAAAGTTAAAAAAGTAAGTTGGCGTTTCCTTTGAACATGACAAATAAGAGTAAAACAGAACCAGCGTATTAAAATTAAAAAAAATTACACCCTCGGGCGTAATAGGTCATTTACGGCCCGCAGAGCTTGCGTGTAATAACACCATTTTCGAGCAAGTGCGATGAAAAATAACATCGAGTTACCTGAGTATAGAAATTATCCGTTCAAGAGAGCTAATGCTGTTAAAGTATACAATGTCATTGAGCGAACAATGCCATTGAGGTAATACAATACCACAAAAAAAAATAACAATGCGTAACACGAGTAAACCCGGGCGGTCTACCTGGCTCCCCGTTGAATCTGTAAAAGCAAAACGCATTATTATTTTTTTGTTTGAAAGCATTTGCCGCCGTATCATTACGGTCATAGAACCGATAATCCGTTGAAAGCTCATAGTATCTCTAAGTCTTTTCTCTACGGAATACGCACTTGCAGACCGTCGGGCGAATATGAAATGCAAAACAAATTAAGATCGCAGTTATCTATAACTGCATTTACACTTTACTGTCTAGTAAATAGAATCTATAATGTAATGATCTTTCAAGGCAGTTATACTTTATTGACACTATATTCTTGTTATCCTAATTTGTGGTTTACCTCTCAATAGTATTGTATTCTTTAACAGCATTAGCTCTGTTGAACGGATAATTACTATACCTGACGTACCTGGATTAGGGTAGGTAAAGGGATGAGCTGTATTGGCAAGATAAGAGTTATCTCGCGGTCTCTTTTGGTTTTGTGACCTTTTCTAGATAAGGACATACTCATTAAATTACTTATTTAGTATTAACATTAATAGTACATTGTGTTTCTAGGGCGTTAAGTACGGAATTACAAACGAGTGTTTGTTATAAGCCCGAGGTGAAGCCGAAGGCTTTAATAACACGAATTTTTAATTCCTTTACCGCCCGCGGCACACACAATGTTTTTCATCACACTTGCTCGAAAATGGTGTCATTACACGTAGGTTCTGCGGGCCATAAATGACCTATGGCGCCCTAGGGCGTAATGGTTTTTTTTTTTAAATTTGAAACGCTGGTTCTGTTTTACTCTTATTTGTCATGTTCAAAGGAAACGCCAACGTACTTTTTTAACTTTTATCACTGAAATATTTATTTTAAGATAGCTGTTATTGCAAATACATGTAAACACATATTTCGGTAACATTAATTAAATGTTTAAATAGTGTATTTCAGTATTTTGCAAATATAAAATCAACTAAAATGGCCGTTTTAGGTCTTTACTGCTATGGTTTCCGAACGAGACTTGACATTTCGCATTGTCTATGGACATATATCACTAATGTCACTTTCTATTTTAATATTTTCTTGTCATACTGGGACGATTAGTAAGGTTATATTAATCAGATTTCCTCACAAGTGTGATGAAAAACATTGTGTGTGCCACGGGCGGTAAGGGAATTACAAACTCGTGTTATTAAAGCACTCGGTTTCACCTCGGGCTTATAACAAACACTCGTTTGTAATTCCTTACTTACCGCCCTAGATACACAATGTACTATTACATCACACTTGTGAGGAAATCTTAATTAAACAACCTTACTAATCGACCCAGTATGACCAGAAAATATTAAAAGAGAAATTGACATTAGTGACATAAGTCCATAGACAATGCGAATGTCAAGTCACGTTCGGAAACCATAGCGGTAAAGACCTAAAACGATTTTATATTTGCAAAATACTGAAATACACTATTTAAACATTTAATTAATATTACCGAAATATGTGTTTACATGTATTTGCAATAACAGCTATCTTAAAATAAATATTTCAGTGATAAAAGTTAAAAAAGTAAGTTGGCGTTTCCTTTGAACATGACAAATAAGAGTAAAACAGAACCAGCGTTTCAAATTTAAAGAAAAAAACCATTACGCCCTAGGGCGCCATAGGTCATTTCACCATTTTCGAGCAAGTGTGATGAAAAATCATAAAAACCACGTTAACCTATCATTATTCAATACTTTGCTTACTGTAAAAAATACTCGGTTATTAACCGAGTAATATTCGAGTTTCAAATCGGTTAAAACCGGACGGTTAAAACCGATACTCGGTTTTTTCACTATTCGGTTGCATTCCCTACTTGACATTCGCATTGTCTATGGACTTATGTCACTAATGTCAATTTCTCTTTTAATATTTTCTGGTCATACTGGGTCGATTAGTAAGGTTGTTTAATTAAGATTTCCTCACAAGTGTGATGTAATAGTACATTGTGTATCTAGGGCGGTAAGTAAGGAATTACAAACGAGTGTTTGTTATAAGCCCGAGGTGAAACCGAGTGCTTTAATAACACGAGTTTGTAATTCCCTTACCGCCCGTGGCACACACAATGTTTTTCATCACACTTGTGAGGAAATCTGATTAATATAACCTTACTAATCGTCCCAGTATGACAAGAAAATATTAAAATAGAAAGTGACATTAGTGATATATGTCCATAGACAATGCGAAATGTCAAGTCTCGTTCGGAAACCATAGCAGTAAAGACCTAAAACGGCCATTTTAGTTGATTTTATATTTGCAAAATACTGAAATACACTATTTAAACATTTAATTAATGTTACCGAAATATGTGTTTACATGTATTTGCAATAACAGCTATCTTAAAATAAATATTTCAGTGATAAAAGTTAAAAAAGTACGTTGGCGTTTCCTTTGAACATGACAAATAAGAGTAAAACAGAACCAGCGTTTCAAATTTAAAAAAAAAAACCATTACGCCCTAGGGCGCCATAGGTCATTTATGGCCCGCAGAACCTACGTGTAATGACACCATTTTCGAGCAAGTGTGATGAAAAACATTGTGTGTGCCGCGGGCGGTAAAGGAATTAAAAATTCGTGTTATTAAAGCCTTCGGCTTCACCTCGGGCTTATAACAAACACTCGTTTGTAATTCCGTACTTAACGCCCTAGAAACACAATGTACTATTAATGTTAATACTAAATAAGTAATTTAATGAGTATGTCCTTATCTAGAAAAGGTCACAAAACCAAAAGAGACCGCGAGATAACTCTTATCTTGCCAATACAGCTCATCCCTTTACCTACCCTAATCCAGGTACGTCAGGTATAGTAATTATCCGTTCAACAGAGCTAATGCTGTTAAAGAATACAATACTATTGAGAGGTAAACCACAAATTAGGATAACAAGAATATAGTGTCAATAAAGTATAACTGCCTTGAAAGATCATTACATTATAGATTCTATTTACTAGACAGTAAAGTGTAAATGCAGTTATAGATAACTGCGATCTTAATTTGTTTTGCATTTCATATTCGCCCGACGGTCTGCAAGTGCGTATTCCGTAGAGAAAAGACTTAGAGATACTATGAGCTTTCAACGGATTATCGGTTCTATGACCGTAATGATACGGCGGCAAATGCTTTCAAACAAAAAAATAATAATGCGTTTTGCTTTTACAGATTCAACGGGGAGCCAGGTAGACCGCCCGGGTTTACTCGTGTTACGCATTGTTATTTTTTTTTGTGGTATTGTATTACCTCAATGGCATTGTTCGCTCAATGACATTGTATACTTTAACAGCATTAGCTCTCTTGAACGGATAATTTCTATACTCAGGTAACTCGATGTTATTTTTCATCGCACTTGCTCGAAAATGGTGTTATTACACGCAAGCTCTGCGGGCCGTAAATGACCTATTACGCCCGAGGGTGTAATTTTTTTTAATTTTAATACGCTGGTTCTGTTTTACTCTTATTTGTCATGTTCAAAGGAAACGCCAACTTACTTTTTTAACTTTAATCTCTGTAATGTTTATTTAAAGAGAACTGTTAATGCAAATAAGTCCATGTAAACACATATTTCTGTAACATTAAATAAATGTTTAAATAGTGTATTTGAGTGTCATATTCAAAATACTGAAACTTATTCAAATTAAAAAAAAAATTACGCCCTAGGGCGTAATAGGTCATATACGGCCAGCAAAACCTACGTGTAACAACACCATTTTCGAGCAAGTGTGATGAAAAATCATAAAAACCACGTTAACCTATCATTATTCAATACTTTGCTTACTGTAAAAAATACTCGGTTATTATTCGAGTATTCGATTCGAATTCGAGTTTAACCGTGGAAAAACCGATACTCGGTTTTCGGTTATGGCTGCATTCCCTAGTAGGTACTTATCTTGAACAAAGCATTTAAATGTTTGTCGTTGGCATACGATGGTCTCATTTACTATTATAACCTATTGATCACTGATTTGTTTGCTATCATTTTTCTGCACGTAATTTACTCACAAATTCATCCTCGTCGCCATTGTGGCGTTCAGCACTAAGGATATCAGGAATAAAGGAATGAAACACAGTTTGTATCCGTACCCGGGCCGGTTGATTGACAGCGACCATCTTGCTCTACGTGTAGTCTGACACTGACACTAGGAAGCTTTCCACCAACGGTCCGTATACATTTATTTATATATAATATATATATTACCAATCTGTCAATACACATTACGTAGACACTACAGGCACTATCACCATCGCCATTTTTTTTTAATTAATTTGAAAAAAAAAAATTTTTATTTCTCTACAATACATTGCTAGTCATTAAAAAAGCATTCTGTATTATGAAGCAACTCAAATGAGTATCTGACACGTCATAGGAATATGATGTTGTCAGATTTTTTTTCCCATTTAATCACATGTTATTGCTGGTGACTGGTAGTAGTAACTTTACGAAATGAAATATAATAAAATGAATTTGTTGAGTATGAAATTCAGAAAAGTTCCACTAAACCCTACCTTTGCAGGCGTATTATTTGAAGCATTCTGCCAATATTTTTATAGCTGCCCCTTGGACTAACGGTACAGTTAAATACATAACGCCCATACAATGCCTTGCGCGACGTACAATGCATTTAGAGGGAGGATTAGGTGGCCACGCTGTTGGAGCGTATCGGGGATATTTGCGGGAGCTCGTATAGTCAGAGGCTAAGATAAATATCCACACAAAGTTCCAAAATATGTATATTGTATAGTAAGAATTATCTAAGGTGTCCGAATGTTTGTTCATTCTCTTTACGAACATTCGGACACCTTAAATAATTGTTACTTCTTTAAACTTTACTGACAATATAATAATAAGAGCCTTATCACACTTGCGATTTGCGAGCGAGCTGCGGGCGAGTTAGAAGCGAAGTTCCTTACAAATGTCGCTAGCGAGTTCGCCGCGACCGGTTTTGTATGGAAACGCCTGCAAATCGCAAGTGTGATAGGCCCTAAATCGTGCAGCGAGGCTATGGAGAGGGATATGCTCGGAGTTTTTCTGCAGGACAAAATCCGGAACCAAGATATCCAACTGAGAACTAAGGAAGAGAAGATGAAGGAAGGTAAGAAAGGTGGAAATGGAGACCGCAGCTTGGAGAAACGCGGTCATTTGTGGACAGTACTATCTATTGCCGAGGCTGACTACATCGGTAACAATATTCCTGTCGATGCGTGGTTGTTTTAAGTACGCAAATTAAATCATGTGAGCAATAAGGAAAAATACTGTAGTTGATAGTATTGTGATTTTAAGTTTTTATTTTCTAAAGCGATAGCGAAGCCTGAATAGCATGAACGCCCCCCAATTTCTTCCAAGGCCCCTACCGCCCCCTTGGAATCCTCAGTGCCCACTGGGGGATGGTAGGGACCACTTTGGGAACCTATGATCTTGGTTAATTTCGTTGACGCCCAATAAATTATACAGCAGGCCTTAAAAAGTCATATTTTTGGGCCAGATTTTGCAGTTGTTGGAGTCTTTCTCGAATTTCAACGGTTATTTTGTCTATATTTTTTTTATAAGTGATAGACAAGCATTTTATTATTCAGGAGATCAGTAGATTTATCAAAAATCAGGTAAATCTACTGCTTAAACAGTAGTGGCAACACTGCTGACGTGGCGCCAGCGCGCCAGTGGTGCCTTTTTTCTTACAAGTCAAATTAAATTAAGTTCTAATTCTGATACAAATAACATGGAAATAACTGGGAATCGTACTTGTTTCGAATTTAAAATTTGGGAGCAGAAATTTTCGCGGGGGCAACTTGGAAAAGGGTTTCCTAATTTTACCTAGGTATAGAAAAAATTCTGGGTTTTTGCCGCCCCCTTGAATGTGCCACCCGAGGCCATGGCCCCCCCGGCCCCCCACTTGCTACGCCACTGAGGATATAGGCAGGCAACTCTAGCGAATTGTGTTTGTTAATTCATGTTCTTTTTATATCATATTTTTCATTAGGAAAAAGATTAAGGGAGTAGAGGAATGTTTGTTAAACTGCATTCTTAGACTATTTAATTATGTCGTAAAATTTGTTAGAACTACAATATTTTCGGATGTAAGTTACTAACATAAAAGTAATAAAACAATATGGAACACGATGCTATTAATATACGAAAAACATTCTAGCGACTCTGTTTGAAAATATTTTAAGGGCTGGCCCAAAGTGACTTTGGATAAAATAAAATAAAAGGCCTCATTATACATTTTTTTTATTTGAATGTTAGTACGTCATGCTTGTTCGAGTCAAGTCTTTTAAGTTGAATTTATATCACTTTCTCTTTTCCTAGGTTATTCAATTTTTATTCAGATTTGTAGAAAATGCAATATTTTGGCACCATCGAGCTGATCTGGTTGGTATGCAGTTTGCAGTTAAATATACAAAAAAATCTTAGTTCCCATCATCAAATTATGACCTGGTGACAATAGGAGCACCTGGGAGGTAATGGCAAAAAAAACATTTTTTTTTTATATTAATTTTGCAATTCGTGCCAACTAACTGTCTTCAAATAATTGCGTAACATACATAAACAACAAACAATCACCGGAGAACCACCTCTTTTTTGAAGTCTGTGAACGCGTTCGCCGGCGGTAACGGGTATCACCGTAAAGAGTGAATCACGCTATATGACGGTACGGATAACGCAGTATTTATTCGCGATTGCCTGTAAGTCAGTACGGTGCTTGCCGATCAAAGCCCATACCATTATCACGGAGCAATTTTTTACCGTCATGTGGGACACAAAAGCGATGACACTACCGTCGAAACAGAGTCCCAAATTCGAATTTGACTTTGACTCACACAGATGCGTTGCGTCTGAGGGTACTCGCGGCGTTAAGCCCTTTAACACTTCCACGCCTGGAGCATATAATGGTAAATATATATCCTGTTCATATTCCATGTTTTCCACTACACAGGAGGTATCATACGCGACTCCCGTAACCTTAACTTCATGGAGATTTATACTTAAGCATGTTACCTCCCTAGGCAGCGTACAACCCTAGCATTTTAGTTTCTCGTTCCGCCCCCGAGTCCCAAAAGCGATCATGTCTCCTCTTATTTTGATACTACAAGGTTCTCTGAGAGAAATCGTTAAAAGTAATCTGTTTTGTTCCCTAGCTTCATTATTGTTACTTTTCTTATCTGCTTCGTACCTTTAAAGGTCTTATTTAGGGAGATTTTAAATACGATCTTGTCGGAGTTTCCTGGGGTTGATAAACTTTATGAATGTTACATTTATTTTGTAGAACAATTGTCTTGATTCAAAATTCCATACTGTGTTCTTGTAATATTTTAGTGCCTTCAGTAAACAACAAATAAATAAATATTGGGGGACGATCTTACACAAATCGATCTAGTCTCAAACTAAGCAAAGCTTGAACTAGGGTACTAGGCCGATAATTAAGTAGATATAAAACATCCATGACTCAGGAACAAATACTCGTGATCATCATACAAATATTTGCTCTTACCAGGATTTGAACCCGGGACCTTCGTAGGCGGTGTCAGTTCCAATAAGCTAAACGTGTCGTCAATTACACACATTATGTCACACATGAGCTACTTATAAATGCAAACAGACGTAAGTCTTACTACGAAGCGTTCACAGTTTTGTAGTCTATAGGGAACGTGTAGGAAGCACCAAATCGACAGAAGAGACACTATGCGGTCAGTAAAGGAAACTTTATGCCACACCTGGCCATAAAGTGGCGTTTTCCGCACGCTGCGCGTACACATAAAACATAGACATAAAATGATGTACACAACACGGGAGGTAATAAAGAAAGCTCTCGGTCGCATATTTACGCTCCTCGCTTGCAGCTCGGGCCGCAAAAATCTGCGATCTCGGCCTTTCTTTGTATTACCACCCTAGTTGTGTAATGTACTATATCAGGCCTGAAAAAAGGTCATACTGGTTATAAATGTCTATTTCAAGTACAGTAAGCCGTGGCTACACTAACGTTTATCGTCTTTCATCGTGACGATAACGGTATTTCCCGTTAATGTAGCCCCAGCATGATAGAGTACAAGATTCGAATTCGCGGTACCAGTTGGCAGCACCTTCGATGTGCACGTTGCCTATAAGCGACTTATTCCCTTTTTACCGGAGGCACTGATTGTATGCCCTCTATTGGGCATGTGTTAATGTCATATAGAGATCCTAACAAGGGTATAACTAATTTGCATCTCATTATAAAAAAAAGAAGATTGTGCAGTTATCGGCTATAATAGTTAGGTATATGATGAATCGGTAAACCTATAAAATATTATGATATATGACCTAGTCGGCACAGGGAAAGACCTGACGGAGATAGAACACGACGACTTTTTGTAGCGATGCAGTCGTGATTCAGTCGCGATACAGTCGCGAGTTGCGATGCTGTCGCTCGTCATATACCCTCGTAAACGTTAACACGATTCGACATCGCTACTGTCGCGATACAGCATCGCGTCAGTCGCAATACAGTATCGATACAGCCGCGATTCAACATTAATGCAGTTGCGATACAGTATTGATACAGTCGCGCTACTGTATCGCGACAGTCGCGTCCCTGTCGTAAGGAGGTAGCATACGGCGACTTTTTGTAGCGATGCAGTCGCGCGACTGCATCGCGACAGTTGCGCGTCTGTATCTCTACTGCATCGCTTCTGTCGCGCGTAGCAAATACGACAAGGAGGCTTTATTTCATAAAGATAAATAAGTAAAGAATGGACCAAAAAGTCTTTTTTAATTCTTTTATGTTTGACGTCATATTAAGAGTTCATAAAAATGTAACGTACAATTGTGTGATACTATACAGCACGACCACGGACGATTTTGTTATTTCTTTTGCGGTACATATTCACGAAAAAAAATGTACTATTTTGTACTAATCATTAAAAAATTTGTACTCGTACGGTTTCGGAGTTGTGAGATAGAGGTTGTGGTCGTGCTAGGTAGATGCTACCTGGCACGACCACACTGAGATCGAGGTTAGTTTGATAGTCGAAATAAATGTACTGAAATTGTACTATTTTGTACCGAGTATAAAATAATTGTACCGCTTGCCAATTTAAAAAAAAATACCTTTTTGGTTCGCGGAGTACAGCCGACGGAAATGAAAGCGGTACAAATTCACGAAAAAAAATGTACTTTTATGTACTCTTCATTAAAAAGTAATAACTCATACGGTTTCGGCAGTGTGACACAAAAGGTGGGGGTCGTGCTAGGTAGATGCTACCTGGCACGACCACACTGCCATTGAGGTTAGTTTGATAGTGAAAATAAATGTACTGAAATTGTACTATTTTGTACCGTACATAAAATAATTGTACCTCTTTTCTGTAAAAAAAAAATGTCCCTCAATGGTTCGCGGAGTACAGCCGACGCAAAAGAATGAGGTACAAATTCATGAAAAAAAATGTACTTTTAGGTACTTGTAATCAAAAAGTAATTACTCATACAGTTTCGGCAGTGTGACACTAAAGGTTGGTTTAGGTTGGGTCGTGCTAGGTAGATAGATGGTTCCTGGCTCGAATACGCTGATATCGAGGTGAGTTTGATGGTCAAAATAAATGTATCCTATTTGTACAGTTGAGTTCATAAATATATGAGCATTTCCTAGGCTTCAATAATAAATGTACATTTACCGGTTCATATTCATCTGAACAGATTTATCAATCAATAATATATACACGTTTTACCTGCCATATTCATCTGAACAAGCTTCTCAATAATATGTAAGCAACTGAAAATTGATAAAATATCTGTACTACGATTTTTCAAGATTATCTAAACAAGTGGAAATATAATAAATATCTGCATAAGGGTTTTCAATTACTTGTAAACAGGTTGTGGTGCATAAATATCTGTACTGACGTATTCCAAGCTCAGATAATGATGAACTCGACGTTAATACGGGCGTGGGGCAGGCTGCCTGCCTGTGTTGTGCCTGTAGCTTCGCCTGCGTGGGATACTACTTGTAATAATCTCCTCATCTTAACTTACTCACAACCTATTTCAAAACCTCCTAAATAACATTCTTTAAAAAAAGAATTAAATAGATAAATATACCTCTATAAATGTATCTTCCAAAATAACAAATACTCCATACTACGCATTCATTGACCAATTTATTTATTTCTACTGAAAAGCTGAAATGTTTTGTTTGTACAGATATTTACGAGCTTCTAATTGTTCACATACATTTGGAATACGTCAGTACAGAAATTTATGCGCCACGACCTGTTTACAAATAATTGAAAAAACCACGAAAAAACCCTTGTGCAGATATTTATTATATTTCCACTTGTTTAGATAATTTTGAAAAATCGTAGTACAGATATTTTATCAATTTTCAGTTGCTTACATATTATACTGAGAAGCTTGCTCAGATAAATACGGCAGGTAAAACGTGTATATATTTTTGATTGAGAAATCTGTTCAGATGAATATGTCCCGGTCCATGTACATTTATTATTGAGGCCTAGGAAATGCTCATATATTTATGAACTCGACTTTAATATTTAGCACTTTGCATTAAATAATAGTAATTCTTCGCAGTTAAGAAAAAAATACTTCAATGGTTCGCGGAATCGACCGACGCTAAAGAAAGATGTAAAAATTTATGAAAAAAAAGTATTTTTATGCACTCTTCATTAAAAAAACCAATATTCATACGATTTCGGCATAGTGACAAAAGATTGTGGTCACTGTGCTAGGTAGATGGTTCTTGGCACAACCACACTTTCATAGAGTTTAATCGAATGACCACAATAATACAAAATAAATGTGCTCAAATTGTGGCTACAGTCTACACTAGGTACTATAGGACATCAAATGTAACAGTGTTATGGCAAAAACCTCTGCAATTACTAAAAATAGGTCAAGTGCGAGTCAGACTCGCGCACCGAAGGTTCCGTACAAACTCGTTAGTAGATAAGTGAATAGTTCAAGAAGAACTGAATGGCGATTAGTTTAGTAGGAGCAAATAAGTATGAGTTTTGATTTTTACAAATAAAAAAAAAACGGTGCAAATTAGGAAAACCGATTTACTTTTCCTGTATTGTTTAGGATGATATTAATAATCAGTAATTATTACAGATTTTTTTGCTCACTTCGGAGATAATAGTGGGGAATGTATTTTTTTAACTTTTTTTGTCTTAAATAAAAAACTACATGCTGAAGAAAAAAAAAATAAAAACGGTTTTAGAATCTACCTATACTCATTAAGCCCTTTCATTTGATATCCCACTCGATATAATAGCTCTACTTTTGAATTTCGACATAACATTTCAGTCCCCTTTAAAAAAAAAGGTATAAGGTTTTGGTTTCATCCAATAGGCTCGGGTTAGCAATTTTTAACACTATTCCAAATATCAAGTCGATAGCATCAGTATATCCTGAGATATCTTGCTGTGACAGACGGACAGACTGACAGAGTCGCACCATAAGGGTTCTTTTTTACCATTTTACCATTATATTTATTTTGACCATCAAACTTACCTCGATATCAGCGTATTCGAGCCAGGAACCATCTATCTACCTAGCACGACCCAACCTAAACCAACCTTTAGTGTCACACTGCCGAAACTGTATGAGTAATTACTTTTTGATTACAAGTACCTAAAAGTACATTTTTTTTCATGAATTTGTACCTCATTCTTTTGCGTCGGCTGTACTCCGCGAACCATTGAGGGACATTTTTTTTTTACAGAAAAGAGGTACAATTATTTTATGTACGGTACAAAATAGTACAATTTCAGTACATTTATTTTCACTATCAAACTAACCTCAATGGCAGTGTGGTCGTGCCAGGTAGCATCTACCTAGCACGACCCCCACCTTTTGTGTCACACTGCCGAAACCGTATGAGTTATTACTTTTTAATGAAGAGTACATAAAAGTACATTTTTTTTCGTGAATTTGTACCGCTTTCATTTCCGTCTGCTGTACTCCGCGAACCAAAAAGGTAATTTTTTTTAAATTGGCAAGCGGTACAATTATTTTATACTCGGTACAAAATAGTACAATTTCAGTACATTTATTTCGACTATCAAACTAACCTCGATCTCAGTGTGGTCGTGCCAGGTAGCATCTACCTAGCACGACCACAACCTCTATCTCACAACTCCGAAACCGTACGAGTACAAATTTTTTAATGATTAGTACAAAATAGTACATTTTTTTTCATGAATATGTACCGCAAAAGAAATAACAAAATCGTCCGTGGTCGTGCTGTATAGTATCACACGTACAATTTATCATTTTTGGCATTAAAATGCGACTCACCGTACATTCATTTGCAATTTAAAATTATGCATGTTTTGTCATTTTATTTTGCTTTACTGATTTACAATTTTTTCATATTTGTAATTTTTAACTGCCCTTCAGTAGTAATGGGAAAATAAAGTTATAACACCAATTTTGATTTTTTTATGAATTCAAATGTTTACTGTTATACAAATATTCTCTGAATACCGACTGTGAAAGGGAACATAAACATAAACAATATCGGTTGAAACGTAAACTTGCCACGCAAATTCAATTCTGCCTTATAAATGTTCCGCATCCAGAGTAGTAAGTTACCAAGATTACAACGAACTATTCTGAAATTAATATTTCGCCAGCGAGGTTATTTAAATACGCGCCCGGAGGCAAGTCAAGTGTGTAACTTAATTTGTGAACTGTACACATTGCCGCTGTGCGCGACGAGCTACTTACCCACTTGGCACAATGCAGGGTAAAATGTAAAATAAGACCAAGCTGTGAAGTATTTTTGAAAATTATTATTAAAATTACTAGCAGCCGTTTACTAGCTGTTTGTCTTCGTAATTCCACGCCTAGGATGGCACAATAAGGAATCATCCAAATCGCAGGGTGTCGTGTGACTCGATGATACCCATAGAATAAATATTCTTATCAACCTATTAGCTCAGAATTTAGGTACGATAACTGAAAATTATACCTATTATGTGAATAAAGTATTTTTAATACAATCTGAGGCTTTATTTTTTACCAGCTGTGATGTGCACATTTTTCTGGACAGAAAATTAGATTTTCTGCCCTCCGGCCGGAAAGGGTCACCTTGCCGGCTGCTGCGTTAAACGAAGGTGCCGCTTTCTGGCTTCGACGAACAGAAAAATAGTATGCAAACCTTGGCCAGTAAACAAGAAAGCCTCAGATCACATGTTTGTCGTCCTTGGCTTCGCCTCGGCCAACAATTACATGTGATCTGAGACATTTCTTACTTTACTGTTAGAGGGTAGGCGTTGTCTTTTTGTTGTCTTTATGGAGCGCATGCCCCTGCGTAGCAGGCGCTAAGTACTGCTTACGGCCCGGGTAACGTAAAATATAACTTTGTTAATATTTAGGTCTCTGCTAACGCCAGCAATTGTGTTTCTTCTTCCAGCGACGAAAAAAACCTTCAGAGATTGATTGTTTATTTACACAAAGTTTCTGGTTACACAAAATCTACATCCGTAAATCATGCCCAAATCTATGAAAACGATGCAACGGCACTGTAAACAGCATTATTCACTCCTTGTTTACTCCACAACCGCTTCTGAATAAATTATAACTTATCATGTAAATAGAACAGCCGTCAGCGGTACAAACTTCCATGCCATGTTTCTTTGATTGCATATACAATCTTCAAGTAGTGGTAACTTACTAACTTAACGTACCAGCAGTATGAACATTCTTAAGGCATACAAATAATTTGAATAAACCTACCGTTGTTAGGTAAATACTGAATGTTAACTTTGCTTAATGCGCAGAGAGCTAACGAGAAGGCTCATTTATACGGCTCTTTAGCGTATTCAGTGTTTTGATATTTGTAACGCGGCGAAATATTATTGTAGCGTAATGAGCATGCAAACAGTGAGCCTCATAAGGCTCTTTTATTGACAAAAAATATATCTGTTACTGTCAAGATCAAGAATATCAAGATGTTTTTCTACAATAGTAAATATTATTTGTTCTATATATGTACATTTTACAATAAATACATGCATTTAGAGACAAATAACTTTGCTCCACGTATTTGTATATCAGGATAAATACTAATTCATGTGTTAATACAATATTTAGGTACGTGTGTTTTTCATGGGCAGGATAATTAACATAATATTGAGATACCGCCCCTCAGTGGGCGCTGCGGATTCCCAGCATAAAAGCATGTCAATGTTTCACAAAAATCCGTATATTTCCTACACAAAAATTGAAGTGATGTTTTACAAAAACAACATAACTTACTTAGCTGGATAACTCTTACTATCATTAAAAATGTTTCCCCATTAAGTATCAACCAGTACAGTCAGTTATGTTGTTATTGTAAACAACCCTTCAATTGCTAACGCAACGTTCCATTATTTTCAAGAAGCTTAAACTTCGCTATGTATGAACGCAAGTGAGCCCTCTCGGAAGTCTTCTCCGATTACACTTCAGGAAATTTGCGTGGAATTACCCACGATGTACAGTCAGCACAGCGTCGTTACTTTGCAGATACGCGCGGGCGGTAATTGCCTTCATTTTGACTAGATTTGCTGTGCAACTTAAAACAATGATTTACTTAAATTAGTACCTGAGTCATTTTCAAAAAAATTGTACACAATTAAGGGATTTAATGAAAACAAAACTTAATTTATTCCTCTGTGTTACGAAAGTTACCCATATAGTTTGTATGCCTAACTTTCGTAACACATAGGAAGCGATCGTGATTTTGTTATTCTTAGGCCCTTAACTATGTACATTTTTTTTAAAATGACTCACCTACCTACCTACAATGTATACATTCGACGTATGTATCATGTATCATATAAAAAAACCTACAAAGAAAACCGACTTCAAACTAATGTACCGATTGAAAGAAGAGGAAATACGAAAGAATGCCTTGTGGCATTAAGTTCGCCGTTTGTACTTTCTTGTATTGTGCAGTAAATTCTAAATAAACAAATAAATGACGCTAATAGACGGCGGGCGCAGGCGCATTGGCGCATCAAGTTTTTGTGGTTTATGGGACCTCTAATTTTGTTTCGCGCAGTTAAAATATGTCAAGCTGTAAAATGAAAGATATTTCAACTTTTGCAGTCATCAAAGTCGGTTTTTTTACTTTTTACGGACAACTGCTGTGCCTGACGCACCTCTTTTGATATAATTTTACCTTTTTATACGTTTTTGTATTTTTATAGACTTTTGTTTTTTATATGACAACTTGTTACTTTGGGAGTCCATTAATAAAGACCATATCCGAACCAGCCCTGTTTAATTCCAAGAGTTACAACTGCCATAGTATAATAGGAGTAATTTTTCTTCCTACAAAAGTTATACCGCGCACTTGAATGTGTGCGCGCCGTGTACGAACGCACTACAAGCAACGAAATAAGGATGCGTAAGAATGCTCCAGTATGGATCGTGCTCACACAGACGCGCGATAGCACGTTTGTGTGAATACGTGTCGCGCACTCCTAAACTGCCGAAGTTGGAGTACTTGTTCTTCTTTATACTTTAGAACTGCGCTAGAATACGGGATTATTTAAAAATGTTGTCATGAAATTTCTTCAAGACCAGCCACGCATTGGTAATGCATCTGGTGTTGCAAATGTCTAGAGGCGGTGGCCACTTTCCATTATGTAGGTCGTCTGCCTGCCAGTCTAAAGCAATAAATAAACTCATTCACTGTATTTTTGTAGCTAACATAAATGAGTATTCTATGAACTAGAGTAATTGCAGCTACTTACCGAGAGATGCCATCTGCCGTGCAATTTTTCCTGACCTACTTTGTCCAGCCATATTTAATTTTCAGCGTTTAATATCTTTTGATTAAACTTGTATTCCGCGCTGTAGGGTTATTCAAAATGTCGCCGCCATCCTAGTACCTAATATAATTTACGTCACCCTACGCCGTAACTAAGTGGCATTTTCAACTCGTTGCGCGTTTACGATAATACTACTTCCTGGCAAAGAGGAGACGTAAAACTGTGAACACACCATGGATGGGCGGTAATGAAGCCCCAGTTCGCCTGATTATGGCCCTCACCTACGCATAGGCCACAAACTCCTACGATCTGGGTTATTCATTGTATTACCGCCCTGGGTTCTATCACAGTATACACACAGCGTGGCTTGTATGTGTGCGCGCCTCGATCTTGAATACGTGGGTCATTTTTTTTAAAGTTGTACACTAACTTTTTTTTAGATCTAAGAAATTTTACATCATTTTTACTCAGAATCACGCGTACTATCGTCTCTGATAGAAGAAAAAAAATGTCCCAAATTTTTCATACAAATATCGCTCTTCCGCTCCGTTACCGCCATGCAAGTGTGTATGGATAAATAAAAATTTAGAACAAGACAAGACGATAGTACGCGTGATTCTGAGTAGAAATGATGTAAAATTAGTCAGATCTAAAAAAAAACTTAGTGTACAACTTTAAACAAAATGACCCACGTATCGCGCGCTCCTAAACGGCTGGAGTTTGACAACTTGTCTGTCTCTTTATATTTTGGTGCCATTCTGAACTATGAACAACATCGTAATCGGAGATCGTGCTGTCGTAGTCCGTCAAAGAGAAGTGACGAGTGTACTGACATTTTACCCTCGATTAGGAACTCTTACTATTAGTTCATAGTTCAAGGATCAAATTATATTAGGACTGAGATTCACGATGATATTCTGAATTACTCTAGGCTTCCTTTCCTACTTTATGACAAGAATATTTATCGTTCTTAAATAAAAGTAGAAAATGAAATCTGAAAACTAGAATGAAATGAAATGAGCCGACGTTTTTCAAAGTAAGATTTTGTTTTAATTTACGTGCTGACTGCTCTTATTGCTGTGCTATTTTTTTATTTTAATGTTTACTTAGGTCTTCATTTATTTATTTAAACTTTATTGCACACAACGCCGGCGTATGCCAATCGGGTACCCGGGCGGGTGTAAAAAAAGGTCTGCTTTTTGATTTTTCAGCCGGTGGGGGGGGGGGGGGGGGGCAGGCACCTCCATCGACATATGGCATGCGATCCGCTGTATCACACCCCAGTGCTGGCACCGGTCTGGCGGTCCTCGTGCACTTGTGGTCACCGCGCTTACATCTGAGCGCCGCCGGCGTGGGGACCCCGAGTCGCCCGCGCGCCGCTTGCAGTTCACTAGCGATATACACTTACTTACCAGAATTTCATTTGCCATAATTTAATCTACCATAATCTTTTTTCCAAAATATGGCAGAATCCGAGCATGAAATCCAGTGATGATGGCTGCGAGGTCCAGAAGGGACGGTGCAGCTGCCAAGTTGTTACTCTTTTAGCACCACCCGGGGATCACGTGTAGGGCTATCTAAGGTAGTTCCTACGGACGCAGAGTAACATCGACCCTTAAACCTTACCGACAATGCAGTGGCCTACCTGAAACGAGCAACATTTTAGACCCTACTAATATATCCAGTGACATTAATTACTACGCCATACGATAAATAAATCTACCATAATAGTCAACTGCCCTAATATTGTTTCTCATAATTTCATACGTCATACTCATTGTTTACTATAATCATATGCCAGAATCTATGTTACCCATAAAATCAATTTCAATTATATCATTTGCCATCATCATTGTAATCCATAATTATCACATGCTTCAGCATCATTTGTCCCATGTAAATTGTGAAACGTGAAACAAGCAAGACTTTAGGATGAACCGACTTGGAGAGCGGATAGGTTAGACGACCTAAGGCGGGACCGCCATAGTCTTCGAGGTTATTTTTTTTATAAAATAGCGGAAAATCTTGTTTGGTTGCACATTTGCCTGTTTACATGCCTGCTTGCATACTACTTCGCATGCTTGCCGCCGACAAGTGTTAGCAAAAAAAATCTATCGTCGTATATTTAAATATTGTATTAAATAATATTATTGCACTTAATTATAATGGACAACAATACGTATGGCATTCATATATTATGGCGTACGTATGGCATATATGTTCAGGTAAACAAGATTATGGCAAATAACTTTTATGGTAAACGAAACGTTTGGGCAAATGAAATTCGGGGAAATGAAATTTATAGTATATGTATTTGGGGCAAATAATAGACGACTGTTCTCTGGCTTGTACTGAGGCGGGCCGCCGCCTAGCGTTAAACACGGTGCCGGCCAGCCGTAAGCGCGATGATAGCTCTTGTGTATCTCAGTGCTTGCGTATGGTTGACAGCGAAACGATTAGAGGAGGTAGTGCCCTTCCGGTACGGTGCCGAGCTGTTATTTGTGCTTTAACCTTAATGCCTCTTCTAACCACTACACACACATAACAAATAAATTTTATATTAGTTCGAGATTCGATATAATTCCAACGGGACTATCCATCTTCTAACTCATTAACTTCAAAAACAAAAACTTATGCATAAAACAACCGTGAAACAAAAACATATCGAAATAAAAACGAATCACTCACGTAAGATTGACAAACGCGAAAACCTGTCGAGAAATTGTGAACTCTCAACGTAGTCCGTTTTTATTTCAACAAAAAACTTCACACCAACTTTATCACAAGATCTGCTGAAGTGGTATAACCTTAATAACAGCTGCAACTTCGTTTAATTCAGAATAAAGTTTCTCTATCGTGTTTAAAACGTAACCGACACAGTGCATCTATGAAGATACTGCCTTTTATCTACGAGTTCTATTCCTCAGTGCACTATTAGCTCTGTTCAGTAGGGTAGTTCACAATTTAGACATCAAATCGTTCCGAACATAATTTGACCAGAGTCATAACAATTCGTAATCTTGGGTCAAAATATACTTCGTTTGTCGCTTCAATTTTGACGGACCCGTGCGGCAACAGTGTCAGTTCAATGAGAAACGTATTAGGGCCATTTTATAGAAATTCCTACTCAGAATCACGCGTACCATAATCTCTGATAGAAGAAAAGAAGTGTCTCAATGTTTTCATACAAAAATCGTTCTTCCGTTCCGTTACCGCCTGTTCGCGCCGACGCGATCAACGTCATCGGGCGAGCGCGGGATGAGGCTCCCCCCGCCAGCCGCGAGCGCACCTCCTTCTATTTGCCTACGGTCGCCGGACCACACACACGCGTCCGCTATTATTTTACCATCTATACATACCTATTGTACATGCAGTTTGCATTAAATTTGTTAATATTTTACATCCGTCTTCTTCTTCATTTAACCTTATGTACGCCCGTACATAAATTGGCGCCCCCGGGTGGGCACGTAACTTCTCTCCAAGCCGGTAAAACAATTAATATCGCGCCGCGACACGCCATCGCCACGCTGGAACTCCGTGCCGCCTACATCAAGATTCCTGTTGAAGCATCTTCATTCCCCACTGTGCCGGCGCTAGTCCAGAGCATCACAGCTGCCGTAATCAACGCAGGACTCTGGAGGATCAAGAAAAACATCTTGGTAGCCGCGCGATCGACAGGGAACAAAGGTCAACTCCACGCCGGCCGGACAAGGAGCTGTGCGCCGCACGCATCAAACATCGTACCAAGGAGAGTGCCGTGAGCTTACCCATCATTTCCTTATCTTATCCCCCTCAATTTGACCATATAAAGGCGATAGCACCTCATTTGCCGTGTGTGAAATACTATTCTTCATATTACTTCATATTCAAACGACCATCTTATCTTCTTTTCTTTATTGCATCATATTTTAGACCTCGCCATAGTGTGAAAATCATTTATTTTGCATATAAATGCTACCTTGCTTCTTAAGCTGTTTGCACCGCCACATGTGCTTAATGGCAGCTCTTCTTTGAAAGGTAGCTACATCCTAATTAATCTGTGTTTTCTTACAGCATCCTAATATTTATTGAGTGTCTAATTGCTTCTTACATCGTTTTCTGCCCAAACATTAATATATTTTTGCGCTAAAATAATTTCCTGCATATCTTATTAAAAATACCTATCTTCTTTCTGCCTGCCGAATCTACGCCGATCCTTTGCATATTATTTCCCAAGCCTTTTTATTCTAGAAGCATCTTTCACCCTTTTTTATTGCATTAATTTATCTGCATCCCAGCATCATATTTCAACCACCAGCTTACGTTCCCATCGTAAAACCCATCTTCATACGCATTTCAGTGAGAATCATCCCAGAATCGAATCCGGCCACTAACTCGCCACGCGGTGCAGTTCAATCCCGCCCGGCGCAGTGCTCCATCGGCCGACCGCAACATCTGGCTGCATTCCTGAGCGCGATAACAAAAGGAGCGTAAGCCGTTCGCAATTTTACTTCTAACCATTAACTTCATAATTTATCTTAACGGTAATTTATTCAACTTGTGTGTTTACGTCTATTACTTGTTAAAATTCGTTGTTTCATTGATTTTATAGTTTGCATAACGTTCTTTATTTGCATTTTAAACGTGAAACATGCCGGAAACTAATCCCGTGGCTAATAAAAGTGAAAAAAAGGCGGGCTTGTCACCTTTGTCTATTAACTTGCCATTAACAGGTGAATCGCATTCCGATCTCAAGGTTAAACGAAGTTCTATTAAAGGACAGATTACGAAATTTAGTACCTACTTAAATAACTTCGGCCAAAATGCCACATTAACCTCAATTCAAATCAATGAATTAACGTTAAAGTTGAATAAATTCCTGGAACTTAATAACAGATTTGAGATCTTGCAAACTCGTATAGAACTCTTGAATGAAGGCAACCTCGCGGAAGAACTTGACGAAAGGAATAATATAGAAGAAAGTCTTCATCTTGTCATCGCCACAGCTCAGTCTATGATTGAAACATGTAAGCCTAAAGAGACCTTTCACGATGCCACCCAAGCTTCATCTTCTCATTCTTGTTCTAGTCATCGAGAGTGTCATGACTCATTAGGCTTTAAATTGCCGTTAATACAAATTCATAAGTTCGACGGAACCTTCTTTAAATGGCTTGAATTCCGCGATACCTACGAGTCTCTTATACACAAAAATAGCAGGATACAACCGATACATAAGTTCCATTATTTATGTTCATATTTAGAAGGTGAGGCCGCGCGCGTCATTTCAAACTTAGAGGTATCAGCTGATAATTATTCTGAAGCGTGGGCCCTTCTATGCGATCGGTATAATAATAACCGACAACTTATTACTAACCATCTTAACTCCTTATTTAGCATTGAACCCTTGCAACGAGAATCAGATAAGGCGCTTAGATTCCTCAGCGATCACGTGACCAAAAACTTGCGGGCGTTGAAAACGCTCGGTCAGCCTACCGATCAGTGGGACACCATCATCATACATATTGTTACGACTAAGTTAGATCAAGCTACTCGTACAAAATGGGAAGAGCATCGTAATAATTTAGTTGAGCTCCCCACACTAGATGAATTTAAAAAATTCTTAAAATCTCGTGCAGATGTTTTAGAAACATTGTTTAGATCCAAAAGGGACAAACAATCTAAACCTCAATTAAAGCCAGAAATGCCTCACACCAAATCTTTTGTTATTTCAGCGACTGATAACGCTAAGCGGCCGTGCGTCGTGTGCCAAGGGAAGCATCGTATCTTCGATTGTAAAGTCTTCAGTAGCCTGTCAATTGACGAAAAGTGGGGTCAAGCAGCTAAACTCAAGCTCTGCTACAACTGCTTGCGCCCGGACCACGACACGAGCCGCTGCCGACTGGGAGGATGTCGCGTATGTAAGAGGCGTCATAACACGATCTTACACAAATACAACACAAACACACAAACATCCCCTGCTCTAGTAGGCCCTTCTGGCGACAACAATGGTAGTGTTGAGAGCTCTCATTCTTCTTCTGTAGTCCTGTCAGCAGTAACCACATCTGAAGTTCTGTTGTCTACAGCGCTAATTGATATTGTTAATCCGTTAAACAATAAAGTAGAAACGGTCAGGGCACTCCTGGATAGCGGTAGTCAGTCTTCTATCATCACTAGCGACTTAAAGTCGCGTCTTCAGCTGACTTCACAACGTTTCACAGCCACAAGCATCTTAGGTATTGGTGATAATCCTCTTAACATCATTCCAGAACGCTGCTCTGCACTTATGAGATCTAAGCAGAGTACATTCGTTCGCGATCATGAATTTCTAGTAGTTCCTCATATAACTGAAACACTTCCTAAGAACCATATCTCATTGAACCATCTTAATATACCATCGTTTATAAAATTAGCAGACCCTACCTTTAATCAGCCATCGCGAGTTGA
Organism: Eudemis profundana; assembly: GCA_947034925.1. Classification (NCBI taxonomy): domain Eukaryota; kingdom Metazoa; phylum Arthropoda; class Insecta; order Lepidoptera; family Tortricidae; genus Eudemis; species Eudemis profundana. The sequence goes on from OX344808.1 coordinate 3,955,013, forward strand.
TGTTCTTTTAGGCGCTGACATCTTCTGGGACCTCATCGGTTCAGAGCAGCGCCCTCTAGGGAACAAGTTGCCCATTCTTCATAGCTCCAAGTTAGGCTGGTTAGTTGCTGGTCCCATCTCTGTCAAGGACAAACCTGCTAAAACTATATCTTGCAACTTTGTTACTAACGAAAAGGAGGCTGATTTAGAATCACAGCTCGTTAAATTCTGGGAATATGAAGATTTCCCTACGCGTCATGAGTCTAAGCCCACTTTAAGTGAAAGTGAATCGCACTTCATACAAAACACAACTCGCTTAGAGAACGGGCAATTTTGTGTTAGGTTGCCACTTATTGATACTCCTGACTGCCTCGGTGATACCTACTTCTTAGCTAAAAGGCGATTTCTCAACTTAGAGAAACGCCTAAATCAGAAACCAGAATTAAAGCAAATGTATTCCGACTTCATACAAGAATATCGCGATCTTGGCCATCTTTCTGACGCCATCGTTGAAAGGCCCCTTAACTCGTTCTTCTTACCACATCACGCCGTTGTTAAGGAAAACAGCGAGTCTACTAAACTCAGAGTAGTGTACGACGCGAGCGTGCGCTCTAAGTCCGGATTCTCCATAAATGATATACAAATGGTGGGACCAAACATACAAGATTCCTTGTTCAACATCTTATTGAGATTTCGACATTACAAGTATGTCCTGTCAGGTGATATTGAAAAGCAATACAGGCAGATCGTTATGAATGAGTTAGATCGTGACCTACAATTGATTCTGTGGCGTGAAAATGAATCACTTCCAATTAGAACGCTCAGACTAAATACCGTGACATACGGTTTCTCTAGCGCCAGTTTTTTGGCGGCAAGATGCTTGTGGCAGCTCGGTGAGGAGTCACCTGATTCATCTGTTAGGAGCGTCATACAAAATGACTTCTATTGCGATGACCTACTTACCGGTGCAGATTCCGAGACTGACCTACTTAACATTAAACAGGCCGTGTCCAAGTCACTTTCACTAGGCTGCTTTAATTTACGTAAATATCGATCTAACTCGCAAATTTTGATTGACTCAGAAGCTGGTAACATAAAAAATGACAGCTTAGCTCTGAGCCAATCCCTTCATACACTAGGACTATTGTGGAACCCTAATCAAGACACCCTTCATTTTAACATAGATAGTAATACTTCATCCAACGTAGTTACAAAACGCTCAATTTTGTCTACAACTTTTAAAATCTTTGATCCTTTGGGCCTTTTAACTTTGTGCACAGTAAAACCCAAAATATTATTACAAAAGCTTTGGTCTCTCAAACTAGATTGGGATGAACCTGTGCCTAATCATATAAATCGCACCTGGGCACTCTTCATAGATAATATAAAATACCTAAAGCTTCTTACAGTGCCTAGAAATGTATTTATTGACAATGACTTGCCCTCTGTTATCGAACTCCATTGTTTCTGCGATGCGTCGCAGGCTGCGTATGGTGCGTGCATATACATCAAATCAACTTCATCACTTGGTAAACAAACTGTGAACCTTCTATGTGCCAAATCACGAGTCGCACCCACCAAGGCCACCACTATACCTCGCTTAGAGCTGTCAGCAGCACTTCTTGCCAGTCGCCTTGCCTCGTCGGTAAACAAGGCACTTCGTAAACCTATAGTTCGTTGTATATACTGGACCGATTCCAGTGTGGTACTCGCTTGGATCAACACTTGTCCATCTAAGCTAAAAACGTTCGTCGCAAACCGCGTCGCGACAATTCAAGAGCTTACCGAGAAATCCGCTTGGCGCCATGTCCCTACAGCTCACAATCCCGCTGATCTAGCATCACGCGGCGTTGACCCTCAGCATGTTCAGTCTCATCAGCTGTGGTGGCATGGACCCTCATTTCTTCTAGAGCCTGAAGAAAACTGGCCGGTTCTTAGTACCGACTTTAAGTCACGTGACGATTTACCTGAATTCAAACCCATAACTTCTTTATTGACTAACATCGTAGATATCACATTAGATACCCCTATAGACTTTCAGAAATACTCACAATTTAGTAAACTTAAACGTATAGTTGCATATATATTGCGCTTCATTGATATTAAGTGTAAAAAACTACACACAAAGGGACCGCTAACCACTATTGAACTTAATAACGCTTTAACCGTCTTAGTAAAGCTATCACAACAGCAATCATTCTCCAAAGAGTTAGATGCACTAGTTAGCAATAAAAAATTAAGCCCCAAATCACGTGTTACATCATTAACACCATTTGTTGACTCTCAGGGAATCCTGAGAGTGGGGGGCAGGCTAGATAAATCTAAATATGATTATTCAACAAAACATCCTATACTTCTCTGTTCCAAACACACATTTACAAAGATAATATTCAGTTATGAACACATACGCCTCTTACATGCGGGACCTCAGCTTATGTTAGCGTCCGTGCGCGAGCAGTTCTGGCCCATTGGGGGTAGGGACTTAGCACGACGCACGGCACGACGCTGCGTCATCTGCACTCGATTTTATGGCAGAACTATGTCTAATATTATGGGTAATTTGCCTTCACAGCGTATTACGCCTGGATTCCCATTTAGCAGTGTAGCGTGTGATATGGCGGGCCCCTTTTTTATCACTGATCGGCGAGGGCGTGGTTGCAAGATAACAAAATGCTACCTTTGTCTTTTTATATGTCTTAGATTTAAGTGTGTCCACTTAGAGGCAGTTAGCGAATTATCCAAAGACGCTTTCATACTCGCTCTGCGTCGCTTCATTTCACGTAGGGCCAGGCCGAGAGAGATTTTCTGTGATAATGGCAAAAATTTTGTCTCGGCTGCCCGCGAAATTAATGACCTTTTTAAGCATCATTCAAGTTCTATACAAGAGTTTGCATCTAGTAATAATATAATATTTAAATTCGCGCCGGCTTACGCTCCAAACTTTAACGGCTATGTAGAGGCTGGCATAAAATCAGCGAAATTTCATATCAAGCGCATAATGGGCAATACACACCTAACTTTTGAGGAACTATCGTCATTATTCGCTCAAGTTGAGGCTATCCTCAATAGCCGCCCTCTCTGCCCCCTCTCCTCCTCTCCTAACGACTACGCAGCGCTCACACCCGGGCACTTTCTCCTTGGCAGGCCGCTGATGTCGCTTCCGGCTCCGGACCTGACGGCTACCAACGTCAACAAGCTGGATCGCTTCAACCTGCTGGAGCAAATGAGGCAGCACTTCTGGAAGCGCTGGCAGTCAGAGTACGTCATGGAGCTGCAGCAACGCTCTAAATGGAAGACACGGGCCAGAGATCTACAGCAAGGAGACCTCGTCCTCATAAAAGATGAGAATCAGCCCCCATTGTTGTGGCGCCTGGGGAGAGTGCTGAAACTTCATTATGGCTCAGACGAAGTACCACGGGTCGCTGACATCGACACTGCGAGAGGAGTCATCAAGAGAGCACTGAACCGCATATGTCTCCTGAACGATTCTTGAAAGCAGGGCTTTCAAGGGCCCCCAGCATGTTCGCGCCGACGCGATCAACGTCATCGGGCGAGCGCGGGATGAGGCTCCCCCCGCCAGCCGCGAGCGCACCTCCTTCTATTTGCCTACGGTCGCCGGACCACACACACGCGTCCGCTATTATTTTACCATCTATACATACCTATTGTACATGCAGTTTGCATTAAATTTGTTAATATTTTACATCCGTCTTCTTCTTCATTTAACCTTATGTACGCCCGTACACCGCCATACAAGTATATTTGGAAAAGTAACGGAATCGGAATAAAATATATTAGTAGGTCTTCTATGAGAGTCGATAGTACTCGCAAGCATTTTTGCCCGAGCTGAAACGGAGACGCTTCACGCGTTCAACTATTTCTCGAGTCAAATTATATAAGGGACAGAATTCACGGCAAAGTTGTGAAGTATTATTCTACTGCTCTGGTTTACGGCTTGCGTGGCGGCGGGGACTAGTATTTGAGCCCGAAGCGGAGTGTGGTGGATTTACTAGTGGTGGTACAACTGTAACAAGTGTAATACCAAGCTAAGAAGTAAGGTACGCGTCCACTGGATGTCCTTGCACAAACGGATTTTATCTTTCAATTGAGATAACACTGTTTTTCTGACCGGAAGAGTATACTACGAATGTGGGAAAATAAACCTCTACCCTGAACCAGCTTCAGTATTTTAAATCAGTACTTAAACTAAATAATTTCTTGTACTGTTTTATTTATTCATCACATTGGTAAGTAGTAAAGCGGGTGATATTTTCTGAAAGTGGAAAAGTTAGCCAGGTTCTGATATTTACCCATCTCCAGAAGAATTTTATAGTTCATCGGCCATTTCCATGAAAGCTATCTCAGCCTAAACCCCGTCTTAATTTCTTATCCAACAATTTACAAGATCAAAATAACCGGAATGTTTCTGAAGGCATATTTTTCACATTTTACCACAAATGTAATCGTAAGTGTAAGATAAAAACATAATACGGAGGATAGGTTAAAACACGTTTTGGAAGCGTAAAAGAAAAGAAACCTAAGCCTAGAAGTACGTAGATATGTCGCAGCCAACTGGTTTAATCAGCCATTTGGTTAAATGCCTAGCATTTTCACTAAATTATGACCCGCCAGCAGGTCGACAAAGCCCCGCTACGCGGGGCTTCTATTTCTGCTGAGGTACACACAAGCTAACTAACAAACTTAACCTAAAATTTAGATGAAAAATCTAGGTAGTTAACTAAATAGTTAATTAAGCTAGTTGTCGGCGACAGATACATGCCGATTAAATACATATGCATTTTTGTTTGTATACTGGACAAGGTGACCATAATACAGCTACCGCGTGAGCCGTTGTTTGTAGTTCGGCACTCGCGCTGTCAATTTTGTATAGACAGTGCTTCGGTTTTTCTACAAAAGTCACAGTATTTTTGTCGACAATCCATTTTCCCGCACTGATACGTACGCTGCAGCTTGTGGACGAGCACCTTTAACGAGAATTTCTAGTCACTTATGTCTGTTCATGAACTGACTACTTCTAAAGCACAATGTTCTTAAGCTGTGTCCTCTTTATGGTACTAGTGAGTTAGTAATACAAGGCCTAGCGTAGTATAGGGCGCACTTTGCGACATGATCTGCAGTGTAGAAGTCGGCTTTTGCGTAGGTGAGCGATTCTCCAGAGGGGCCATTTTTCATGTCCCTTGAGAAAATTTTTAACAGGTGAATGGTTTATTCACCAAACACCATTTTTTCAAGTAATCAATTAATCAAAAGGAAAGCTACAGCTATTTAAATTTAATTATAATCATCATTTTTTATTATATAATATTGTACATTGACGTTTTCAGACTATTTTAAAATCTTTTTTGGAATTGACAAATGGCATAATTTGATGAATCCATCCCTTTTGAATTGACCACAAACTGCTGCAGATGCCTCTGTGACTATTTTGACGCACCGTACTGTGGCTTAAGTTTGGCGTAGTGATGCTCAGCGGTATAATTTATAGTACATTACACAACTAGGGTGGTAATACAAAGAAAGGCCGAGATCGCAGAAGTTTGCGGCCCGAGCTGCAAGCGAGGGACGTAAATATGCGATGGAGGACTTTCTTTATTACCTCCCGTGACGTGTTCATCATTTTATGTCTACACTTAATCAGAAAGCGGCTTTTTCCGTACGCGCAGCGAGCGGAAAAAGTCACTTTATGGCCAGGTGTGGCATAAAAGTATTTAAACGATTTATCAACATTCGATGATTAAATAACCAAATAGTTTTAAATAGGGGGTAGGAAAAATCACGCCAATAAGACTATATCTGTAAAACTTCCATTAGCTTGGGGCAGTACTAAATATTAATATATCTCTTTTATATTTTATATTACGGATGTTAACTAGATGTAACAACTTTTTTATAGTAGCCAAAAAGGATTGTAGCAAAACATTTTTTTTCATACATCCCTACTGTTTAAGACACCTTGGATTTTTAATATTAGAGGGAGTTTTATTTTCATTTTAAATTGATTACCCACAATTGCTTGCAGGCAACTTTCAGCATCAGAGAAGACAATTATTTTAGGAATGTTATAGTAATAACTGGAGTAAGTAAGATAGAGTAAATTACAGTATATTTTATTTGTGAAGCATAGGTTACAAAGGTGGTACAGATACGTTCGAATACTTGACACTCTGCCAGTAGTTGCAGTCATTAATAATAGAAGTAGCACCAGGGTGTTGTATTCGGCATTAACGAGTCAAACATTAGGACATTTACCTTACCTATACGATTAAAAAGGAAAACGAAATCTGAGAAACATTTCCTGAGAACGCTCTATCAAAAGCAGATTTTTATTAAATTACGTCTAGATTCCTGAATATTCGTCGTGTTCAGAGCAATCAAGATTCTTGTCGGGACGTTTACTCAAAAACGACGAACATTTGCATACTAAACACCTCAAATTGAATATCCTTTTCAATCCCGAGTGTCGTTTCGTACAATTAACGCTAAGTGGTTGCAGAACGAGTCGTGCGCTTTGATCGTCAAATTGCATCAATTTGTAGTCTCTCAGTAAATATGGGGAGGCAAGGAATGGGTGTAATTAGATTATTTTTATTTATTAGGCGAATCTAAGGGGCTGTTGTTTATTTACTAACTGTCCGCACTATAGGTGTACAAACACTTTTTTTAGTCCTCGTGATTCTGAATAGAAATTATATAAAGTTCTTTCTATTCTCTGTAAAACTCTGATAGAAAAAAAAAACGTGTGCTTATTTTTTATTCCGATTCCGTTACTTTTCATTTTACACTGGTGATAAGGGGACGGAAGGACGATGTTTGTATGAAAAATGTGAAACTTTTCTTCATCTATCAGAGACGATAGTACGCGCGTGTTCCTGGATAGAAATGATGTAAAAAACCTCAGATCAAAGAAAAGGTTTTATGCCACACTTGGCCATAAAGTGCCTTTTTCCGCACGCTACGCGCACGGAAAAAGCCGCTTTCTGGCCAAATGTAGACACAAAATGCTGTACACAACACGGAAGGTAATCAAGAAAGCCCTCGATCGCATATTTCCGTCCCTCGCCTACGGCTCAGGCCGCAAACATCTGCAATCTCGGCCTTTCTTTGTATTACCACCCTAGTTGTGTAGGTAAGGTAATATACTATTGAACAACTTTCTATAAAATGGCCTAGGTGAGGTACTAAATATACCTAGTTATTTCAGATTAGAAAATGAAAATTGAAAATGAAAATTTATTTGCTTGAGACATGACAATAATTAGATGTTATACAGTGTGTTACCGGTATGCGGGCTTTTATTAAAACTGATAATAATATGCTTCATTAGCAATCGTTTGCAAGTATTAGCAAATCATAATTATGCGAATTAACTGCACAATTCAATTTCCTAAATTCGCACTTTAAATGTAGTAGGTGTACTACGTAATTATCGTTATTCATATCGCTGATGCACTTGGTACAAGGCATGTCGTGGTACGGAGGTGAAAAGTTGAGAAAAACAATCCCACAATTAATGCCGTCCTTATCATTACGTTTATGTATGGAGTTTTTTACACAGCTTAAAGAGTTTTTTCTAAAATTTGACATGACAATTACAAAAGTATTGACATTGGCTTGTCAAATTACAAAACAAACATTTATTTGCAAAACTGATAATTTTTTTGCGTTAAAATGGCTAAAGACACATGTGAATTATCTGACATGATTTGTGCGACACGTGGAAATGTTCCTCAAGCCTTGAGACTTTATCGACAGTGGTTTCGAAATCAGCGGCATCCACATAATCTTCGTTTGATAACAATGGCTGTCCAGCGAGGTCCAGAGAATGCATGGTCCTATCTGGTTAGTCTGAAAGGGCTATTAAACGGAATTGTGCACGTACAACTTGAAGAAAGTATTCTCGATCACTTCAAACAGGTCCAAATGTCTAGTACTCGTATTGCTTTTTAAGTTTTATTTTATTAGTGTTGTTTTTCCGTAGTTTTCTTAAGTGTAGCAATCCTGGTATCTCTAATTGTTGAAATAGGTAGATGCAGGCATTTATCTTGATGTCTTCGTTATAAACAGAGAATGAAGGGCTGGCATTTACATCTAATTGTCAATTTAGTACTTTGCTGTACATTGCTTGCAATTAAAATTTTGTTAGAAAATTTATGAAATCGGAATTTTAGTCGATGAAATAAATGAAGGTCATGGTTAGGTTAAGAAACAACGTTACTTTACCCTACTTTAAAAAAAGCCTGCTTGCTGGTAACGCACTGTATATATAGAACATTCGTCGTATCTGTCATGCGTTTTCAAGGAAAATAATCTTGAAACGGGAAAAAACGTGTCTTAATTGAGTTGCCTATAAGCATTAAATTGTGCGCTCGGTTAGCGTCCCACAGGAAATAGAATTTTCTAGTCATGTCTATCAGGGCTCTTTATGCAAAACGTGCACCCGACAGCCTTGCATGAATTTGTCTAGATCATCCCGCCATCTATTCCTCGGGATACTCTCGTATGGACTAAAGCTCATCCATACCAAGCTAGGTACTATATATTTAAGTTTATTATACTCTTTTCTTTTGGTAAGACCATTGTATTGTCCAAGTTAGTTTATCTCAAAATACCACTTTATTGCACTCAAAACGAACATATTGCCATAAAGCAAGATAACTTGTGGGCGGTGCAACTAACGAGCTAAACAATGCAATATAGTAGATTGTGTCACAAGGGAGCAAAATGATGTATTTACGGCGAGGGCGAACATTGAATCCTGAACGAAGCGAAGGATTCTACAATTGAATCCCGAGCGTAGCGAGGGATTCTAAAGTAGAATCTGGAGCGTAGTGAGGGATTCAAGTGTTAACGCCCGTGGTGGAAATAATTTTGCTACCTTGTGACACATACTGCTTTTCACACCGACTATGAGGAAAATTCAAATACAAACTATACCTACCAAAATAACGAAATATATACACTTACGGACAATAAACTCGGGTCGTTGTCTATATAAGTATTCATAGAAAGTGACCCGAATTCATTGGCCGTGAGTGTAGGTAATCAAAGAGCATCACACAAATTATTATTTTAAAAAACGATTATAATTTTTTAAGGACGGGAGGAAAATCGCGAAAATACCACTTCCATATTTTATTTATGGCCCTCGCCTGCGGCTCGGACCGCAAACACCTGTGATCTGGGCCATTTCTTATTAGACCGCCCTATGTGTGAAATATATTGATAAAACTGTCTATGGTATGGCATATTCTAACTGGGTTCAAACTATATTTCAAGGGTTCCAACTCATAATTCAAATGAGAAGTTGATCATAGTCAGCTTTAATAATCGTTATGTTAAAGAAGACTTCATAGCCTCAGCACGTCTGAAGAAGAAGGTCACAGCGGAAGATATTGGTTTTCAAGGCAGTGCTCAAAATATATATTTAAACGACCATCTAACTCCAGAGAATAAAAAAGTATTAACACATACTAAAACCTCGCTTAAGGCTAAAGGCTTTCAGTATGTCTGGATTAAATTCTGTAAAATTCACGTCCGTAAGGATGATAATGCCAAAGTATACATTATAAACAGCGAGCGAGATTTAAACAAGTTACTGTAATGTGTCGTTTGAGTATTATTGTAATGTTATTTTCGCTTCCATTTTCACATCTCAAAAGTTTGAGTATCGCTGTACGGCCCACCCAGCTAGTTCGCTTCTATTGTTCATCGCATGGGCTTATCGCTGCCTGCACCGGTTGCTATGCATTGTCGGGTTGCGCTTCAAAATATAACTGTCTCACTTTTTCGCACTCGCTTCGAATTATACTAATTATCTTGCTCTTTCGCACTCATATTGCTAATGAGTTTATGGTTTGCTATGGATGGTGTTTACGTGCTCAATCGAATATTGATTTGTTAATTTACTTATGCATATTTAATTTTACATATTTTTTGGATGGTGTTGCGTTCGAGGTACTTGAATTCTATATTATTTTATTTTTAGTTAATTTCGTTCGATAACTCAAGTACGGAAATGACTTATCCTACTATTTATTATCAAAATGTGCGGGGTCTTCGCTCGAAAACATTAACATTGTATCGTAATATTGCACAGGCGTCTTACGATATAATTATCTTAACTGAAACTTGGTTGGTGGACGGAATTCTTGACTCTGAGTTATTTGACGATCGGTACGTTGTATGGCGGCGGGATCGGGATCTCGCTTTGACGGGTCAAACCCGCGGCGGCGGCGTGATCATTGCTACACGTAGGCAGTTAACTGTAACACCACAGCCAACTTACCGATCCTCGGCCGAGGATTTATGGATCACTCTCTCATTTAAGGATGGTAATAAAAATATGGTCAAAGTCCATCTATGTGTCTTATATTTGTGTAAGCAATCTCAAGGTTATTCTTTTTCACAGCAGTTATCCAATTATTTAAGTTGTTTAGGCGAGATAGTTTTAAGAAACTCCGATGATAAGTTCTTATTAGTGGGTGACTTCAATATGAGTAACATTTTATGGACGTCCCGGGGTCTTTCATTGGTTCCGAGTAATTATGTAAGTAATGAGGAGTGTAGATTAATAGATGATATGTTAACGCATAGTTTTTACCAGTATAATAGTGTTCTAAATAATTTCGGAAAACTGTTGGACTTAGTTTTTTCTAATGATATTGTAAGTGTTAGTGAATGTTTGAACCCATTAGTACCGATTGACCCGTACCATAAAGCGTTAGTCATAGAAATTAAATTTTCAGTAATCGACTTGTTGCAGCCCGACTCTCGCAAGAAATATTTCTATAACAAAGGAGACTATGAGTCCATTAATAGAGAGCTATTTTCCATCAACTGGGAAAAGGAGTTTTCTACGCGGTCCTTTACTAATTCTCTTGATTTCTTTTATGAAACTTATAATAAATTAAGGCATACATTTATACCAAGTAAATTAATAAAAGTCGATTCGTATCCCTTGTGGTTCTCGCGTCCATTGAAATGTGCTATTAAAGAAAAATTCAAATACTTAAAAAAATATAAAAAATATAACAATATATCAGATTTGGTTTCCTTCACTGTATTGCGCGACAGAGTGCGAAGACTGGAGCAACAATGTTTTGATTCGTATATAAGTCGTGTCGAAAATAATATATGTAAAAATCCTAAACAATTCTGGTCATTTATTAAGTCGCGGTCTGGGTCCTACGGCATACCTAGCAGCCTAAGTTACAACGGTAATTTAGCTAACACTGGGCCGGACATATGCCAGGCCTTTTCTGATTATTTTTTGTCGTCATTCTCGCCATCATCAAGTACTAACAACATTGTTTCTGATTCTAGTAATGTTAATAACTCTTCGGCATCCTTGACAAACATAGAAGTAAGTCCTATTTTAGTAAAAAATATTCTTCTTAAACTTGATCCATCCAAGTCAGCAGGTCCGGACGACCTACCTGCTCAGTTTTTAATAAATTGTGCTGAGAGCTTAGCGAATCCTATTTCCTTACTATTTAAACGTTCACTTTCGGAGTATAGTGTCCCTCCAATGTGGAAATCGGCTTTTATCACACCAGTCCATAAAAAGGGGCCAAAAACTGACGTAAAGAATTATAGACCAATCTCTAAATTATGCATTATATCGAAGGTTTTGGAAAAAATTGTATATCAACAAGTTTATTGCGCCTTTAAAAACTCTTTCAGCCCCAATCAACACGGATTTTTACAGCGCCGTTCCACGGTATCTAACCTCGTTCTTCTTAATGAGTATGTCACCGGTTCAATGGACGATAACACTCAGGTTGATGTAATCTATACTGATTACAGTAAAGCCTTCGATAGAATTGACCATGCTATCTTACTATCCAAGTTATGTGACATTGGAATCAGTGGTGATTTATTGAGGTGGTTTTCTTCCTACATTGACAATAGGTCCCAGGCTGTTGTAGTCAATAATTATATATCAGGATGGGTGATGGTGCCGAGTGGCGTCCCTCAGGGGTCTTTGCTTGGACCATTGCTTTTCAATATCTTTATTAACGATATTAGTAAATGTTTCATTAACTCTAAACTCCTCTGTTTTGCCGACGACATGAAAATCTACGGGAAAGTAAAGTCGAGCTCTGATTCGTTACTGATTCAGTCAGATCTTGAGCGACTTGATGAGTATTGTCAAGCTAATATGTTAGATTTAAATCCGTCAAAATGTTTTTCTCTAACATTCTCACGAAAACGTAACCTGATTCCTACTACCTACAAACTTAAAGGCCTTCCATTAAATAAAGTCCAATCTATGAGAGACCTGGGAGTGATACACGACTCTAAACTATTATTCGACACCCATATTGATGGCATAGTAGGTAGTGCCCTGAAAACGCTAGGTTTTATAATGCGTAGTTCTGCTTACTTTACTCAGGCCAAGACGCTAAAGATTCTTTTTTGCTCGTTAGTTCGGAGTAAACTTGAATATGCATCTCAAATTTGGAATCCCTGTTACAATACTTATATAGACCGAATTGAGCGTGTTCAGATGAAATTTCTCAAATACTTGAGTTATAAACTTAAGTGTCCCTACAATTCAACCAATTATTTAAATATTTGTAAGAAACATCATTTGATTCCACTGTATAAGCGCCGGGAAATAGCGGATACTATTTTTCTTCTTAAAATTACAACTGGCGGCATCGACTGCCCTGAGTTGCTCCAGGAACTTTCATTTATTACTCCTTCTCGGTCCAAAAGGCACTTCCCCCCCATTTCTCTAAGACGAACATCATCCAAATATAGACAGAACAGTTTCCTTAACCGCGCAAGTCGAAAACTAAATAATTTAACGAAAGAGCTCGATATTGACATATTTAATTGCGTAATTCCTTCTGTGAGGCGAAAATTATCTAAAATGTGTTTTGATTGAGCAACCATTAATGCACTTCTTCATTCTCTTATCGGTTTTGCATTATACTGTTAGAGGTTAATTACTATTTAGTCTTTTGTAAGTGCTATTGTTGACACGCAACCTATTGCTGTTTTATAGCGGGTAGTACATATTTACTTATTTCACTTGTTTATTGAATGTTTAACGTTAAAAGTTTGGTTCTTGTAAAAATGTTGTCTCCTGCATGTGTGCGCTGCAGGTTGTAATGTGCGTATTGCTTAAGTCTATGTTTCTTACTTTAAATCTACATGTGAGTTCCTGTAATTGGCTCTGTATTTCTACTGAAGTTTCTATTTGTATTGTAATAGCTGTTGGTTCTCCTGAATAAAATAAATAAATAAATAAATAAATAAATAAAAATACCCTGTTGTCCTTGAACAGAAAAGTACCACTTTGATCCCTCTTGTGAGGGAGCAAAATACTTTTTTCTGAATAGGAGGTGTGAAAAGTATATTTATGCCACACTTGGCCATGAAGCGCCTTTTTCCGCACGCTACGCGTACGGAAAAAGCCGCCTCAGGCCAAATATAGTCATAAAATGCTGTACACAACACGGGAGGTAATAAAAAAAGCCCTCGATCGCATATTTCGCGCAAACATCTGCGATCTCGGCCTTTCTTTGTATTACCACCCTAGTTGTGTAATATACTATTATGCCACACCTGTAGACATAAAATGATGTACACAACACGGGAAGTAATAAAGAAAGCCCTCGATCGCATATTTACGGCCCTTGCTTGCAGCTCGGGCCGCAAACGTCTGCGATCTCGGCCTTTCTTTTTATTACCACCCTAGTTGTGTAATGCACTATAGAAATGCATGAAGATCAACCACTCCCCGCTATTCTAAGGTCGTCTGTCCACCAAGTGGGGCCGAGTGGGCCCGTCGCGTCGCTGCGCTTACATAATGTAGTCGCCATACACTTTACTGCCCCAACTAATATCATTGGAAATAACGATTTTTTTTTCGTAAACAATTGATTGAATCAGGCGTTTTTTACGGAGATCCATGTTAATTAAAACATAAATAATGCTTTGCTAACCCGCGATATGATTTTAGTCAATTCATGCTAGCCCGTTATATTTATGCTCGCTTGTTTTTTTTTTTTTTTTATGTTATAAGTGGCAAACGAGCAGACGAGACGAGCTGCCTGATGGAAAGCATTCAACGTCGCCCATATCTACAACACCAGAGGTGTTACCTATACGTTGCCGATCTTTGAGAGCCCTTTTTTTGCGTTAAACCATACCAAGCGTCCAAAAAGTGAGGATGAAATTTTTACTATCTCTGTATGTGCATGGATATTAGACAACAATAAAAAAAACCTAACCATCAAATTACGTTTCCAAAAGTGCCCGAATGAAATCAACAAACTCATTTTCCTGCCACCAACATTTTTAAAATGACAAGAACTAATAACCACATTTTTACTAAAAAAAACCCGACCGCGGTGCACTTTGAAACTGCATAAAATCCGCCATTTTGTTTATTTTAACGAACTTCATACCCAGTGACACTCGCACCATCAAGACGAATCTAATGATGTATCATTTATCAAAATCGGATGTGCCGTTGAGTAGTTACGAGCGGACACAGGAACGGACATACATACATACATACAGGCCAAACACATAACCCTCCTTTGGGCTTCGCCGCAGTCGGGTAAAAATAAGGCACCATGTTGAGCATGACGTCACAAGTCAGTATTTCATGCTAAACTGCATACTTTCTGAGCGTTTTGACACTTAATAAAAAGAAGCTGATTTGCTATAAAACAAGAATTGAATTGAATTGAATTAAACTGTCATCGAATAGCCTATTTTAACCTACCAAATATCTCATTAAACAGGCGGGGAATGTGCGTAATAACGTCATCTGTCTAATATTGCAATCAGCTATTAAATTTAATTACCACAGCTCCCTAGTATATGTTTCCCGTATAATACAATTTGCATTCCAGATTGAGGCAGGGAATCTTGAAGATGTTTCAGTAAATATGTTTATAAGTTCATCAGGTGGAGTGGAGTAAAACATTTTGAGGACCTTGATTGTATTTGTACAGGGTGAAAAAGTGAATTGATATATTTTTTCTACACTTACTACTAAGAAGAAAATGTTTTCTTACCGCGTAGGAGTGATCAAAGTGGTATTTTTCTATTCAAGGACTTTTATATATTTTTTCTACTTCTGTACCTACCTTTTTCTAGCAATTATATAGCCACGAATACTGTTATACATACATTAATAAACCTGAAAAAAGTCTGCAATCTATTTCTCATAAACGCACGCTAAACCGTATCGTTATGTCGCTATAACCGCATCGTTTTGTGCCACAGACTGCAAAGAACTTGGCAAGTGTTACACAATTGCCCAAAAAGTATATTTATGCTACTGAGGCAGGATACAATACAATACAAGTATACCTTATTGCACACCAGAAAAACACATTACCAGAGGTACTTACATAATTAGAACAATTTAAAAAGGTAGACAACAGGCGGTCTTATCGCATAAGAGCGATCTCTTCCAGACAACCTACAGGATCTACAAGGAAATCGCCAATATATTTGTGGATACAGGAATAAGACTCGAAGAATCACCCTGCCACGTTCGATTTGAATGCATTTCACCATGTCGCTCCTTGAAAATCATAACGTCACTATCCAAAAAATGACGTTTTTGAGTTAACAACGCCATCTAATTCACGTGATTGTAAGGAACGACATACAAAGACACCTATTGCTCTAGCTCTATTTAAAACGGCAGGGGGCGCTAGTGTCATTACGGCGAATAGTGGAAATTGACGCGCGCCTTTTTGGAACAGTGTCACTATCATTAGAAATACAGTGAAATTCAGTGGATTTTGTGAAGAAGGTTGTCATTTTCTGGTTAATGACGGTATTCTGTGATATTAAATGGAAAGTACTAACATTTTTCAATGGAATACAGTATTTATTCGTAATACGTCAGTTCGAACTTTTAATGTAGTATCAATATCAAGACTCAATTTAAAGCAATAGTGTAATTTTCGCTTTAATGACACTTGTCCTCTTGCAATTTTTAATGTTATACTTTGTGTTAAGACTGTTAAAATGATAGCATATCAATAATGACCGTTTTATTTTGAATTTAAAGTCTTGATGCAGGCTAAAAGTAAAGATGTACTGTATTTTTAGTAATTTAAATGACATTGTGGTTTTAATAACTAAAATGATTTTTAGCATTATTAATCGTCATTTTCGATGTAGTGTCAATTTTGCCAGCTCAAATTACTACAAATTCACTCGTTTTGTCAATTGAAAAATGCTGTTTTATGTTTAAAGCCGTTATAACTGGTAGAAGCTGCTTCCAACATTACTGTTGTTTGATTATTTTGTGACTTCTTGATTAATTTCACGATGTGTAATGAATAAAATTATTAACTGTTTGTGAGACTGATAGTCATTTGCGTTAATAAATGTTATTTAACAAGTTTTCTTTAAGAGTTTTTATACAAAAACATGGATTTTTCTTCCAAATAACCAGATATAGTGTCATTGTTGCTTAAACTAAATTAAAGTTTAGGAAATCACAGGCTTGAAAAGTGACACTAAGCAAAAATTAATGGAAAAGTGACATTATTATTTTCTTTAAATTCAATTATCAGATAAATAAAACATAAAAGACGGAATCTACTCTTATCGGTAAAAAGCATAGTCACGTATTTAACAAAACACAGTATAAAAATGATACTTTTATTACAAATAAAGTAGTTTTAGACGTTTTAATATTTCGAAAACTTTCAAGCCTCGTACCCAAAAATCGTGTTTTTCGTTTAATGACGTTATGATTTTCAAGGAGCGATGTTTACTGCGCCTATATTAAATTCACCAGCCTATAAAGCACCTCTTAAAACCATTTCCCGGCTAACAACTGAAAACTCGTCAAAACAGGTTCAACTGTAAACCTGTATTTTATTAACTCCATAACGGACGGTTTTAAATCAAATCAAATCAAATCAAATTTCTTTATTGCACTCATGTTAGTATAAGGCTCTTAAAGTAGGTTATTACAGTTAAACATGAACCCTGTCAGGGCATAGCAATTTTAAAGGTAACATTCATTTAGATTCTATTCTTATATTATCATTATTATTCGAGTATCATTTAACTATTATCACAGCATGCCTTAATAAATTATGTATACTTAACTTTTAATGTAACATCCTATTATTTAAGTAGCAAAATATTATATTATGTAAACATTTATAAAATTATAGTAAGTACTTTATATATGTTTAATATATAAAATACTATTTATTGCATTATTACTATTATAATTATTCTGTTTATATTTTAAATTACAATTGTTGGCATTATGTCTGTTTTCATTTGATATTCCATACATTTAGTCGTTAAGGTACTCGTCTATTGTGTAGTAAGCTTTTTCTATTAAATATGTTTTAAAATTGTTTTTAAATGTTTTAAATTCGTTTATGATCTTAATTCTATCGGGGATTTTGTTGTATATTCTAATCGACATTCCGAAAGGGCTTGAATGTATCATTCGCATTGTGGAATTTGGGCGAGCTAGCCTGTTTCCAGGTCGTAGGTTCTGGGGTCGGGAATATTGGAAGAAGAGGCCCATATTGTTTTTTACAAATAGGCTTATTTCTAGGATATAAATAGATATTAAGGTTAAAATTTTTAGCTTTCTAAAGTAGGGTTTACAGCTTACCGTTGAGTCTACATTTACCAGAATTCGGACACAACGCTTTTGTAGTTTAAATAATTGGACTATATTTGGGCTGTTCCCATATAGCACTATTCCGTATTGTAGATGGGCATGTGCATAGGCGTAATACGCACTTGTGGCTATTTTTATGTCCGTACATCTTTTTAGTTTATTCAACGCATAAATAAAGCTGTTTAATTTACTACTTATTTTATTTATATGGTCTTTCCAGTTAAGGGCAGAGTCAATATTAATACCTAAGAATGAGGTTGAAGCAACTGAATCTAGTTTTAAGTTATTATGGGAGTATTCAATATTTATGGCCCGTTTTTGATACGGCCTGAACTGTATGAGTTTAGTCTTTTCAAAATTAACTTTTAGATTATGGTCATTAAGCCAGGTTTCAATGTTTGTTAGGATAGGGTCTAATTTACTATTGAGGAGAAATTCATTTTGGCATGGAATAACAAAGGAAATATCATCTGCAAACAGGGTACAACTTTTAAACAACGCGTAACGAACTTAAAACTGCATAAAAACTTTACGCCTACGCTTTAAACTGAAAACCTCAGTGCAAATTCGAGTCCAGTATAAGAGTAAAGAGAACAGACTGTTCAGTTTGCCTTTTGGCTACTCTTTTTATTGACCGAGCGAGCGGAGCAAGCGAAGCGTCTCCGTTTCAGCTTAGGCAAAAAATCGTTTGTACGTCCAGCGGATGTATGTTTGTTCCCCTCTGCAGGTAGAATTTTCAACCGAGTCTCGTAAAATTTGGTGGGGAGGTTCGATATGTACATAATTTTTTTTTCGACTCAGTTTTTGAATTTTTTTTTGATGTTTTTGACTTTGTTTATTGAAGTGACATAAAGACATCATTGAGAATATAGTGAAAATGTAAAAGAAATATAAATTCAAATTTTGATTAGCCAGTAATACAACATACTCCCCCTTAATCAAAATAAGATTATAAACATAAGCCTATTCCTTTTACACAACTCTGATGCTTTATGCGATTTAATGGCTTAGTGAGCACGTCAGCCCACATCTCCAAAGTAGGAGTATAAACGACACTAATAACGTTCTTAGCTAATAAATCACGTATAAAATGAAATCTAGTATCAATATGTTTGGTTCTATTGTGGTGGACTGGATTCAGTACCAACTTCTGGGCAGACTGCGAATCATTATAAATGGGAACAGTAATTGACTCACCAGTAAGTTCAAACATCAACCGCTTGAGAAACACAGCATCCTTTGCCGCACTCGACAAGCACATGTATTCCGCTTCACTAGATGACAGTGCAACGGTAGTTTGCTTCTTACTCTCCCACGAAATTGCTCCACCAGCCATAGAAAAGTAAAATCCAGTATAGGAACGACGATCTACAGGACAGTTAGCCCAATCCGCATCCGCATAGCCAACTAAACATCCACCGCCTTTCCTGTAAGTAATGCCCAAATCGATAGTTCCTTTTAAATATTGTAACAGTCTTTTTGCTGCAATCCAATGCGTCTTATCATATTTAGTATTAAACTGGCTTAAATATGACGTTGCATAAGCAATATCAGGCCTGGAATTAACGGCGAGAAACATCAAGGATCCAATCAATTTCTGATATGGATATAATGAAGACTCATCAACATTACCTTTCTCACACGGCAACAACTTTTTAGTATCCAAAGGAGTGGGCATAGCCTTACAATCCGACATGTTGAACTTTTGCAACAAATCGCGAATATAGCTTTCTTGCGATAATTTGATCTCGTTAGGTTTACAGTGTATATTTAAACCTAAATAATAACTTAATGGGCCTATGACTTTTAGGCTGAAATAAGTCTTTAAGTCAGATATGACATTATTGAGCGTTTTATTTTCTTTATAGAATATGACAATGTCATCAACATGGAAAGCGAGTATTATTAACTCTTTACCAACCTTCTTGGTATAAATACATGCTTCGGAAGGAGTTTGATTAAAACCAATGCAATTTAAAATTTCCGTCAACTTCTTATACCAAGCTCTCGGAGCTTGTTTTAGACCATAAAGCGAACGCTTCAGCAAGAGTACCTTATCTTCTTGACCAGGTATAGAGAATCCTTCTGGCTGATTCATGTACACCTCTTCCTCCAAATCTCCGTTCAAGAATGCCGTATCCACGTCGAGATGGTGCATTTTCATTTCTGTTTCTGCGGCCAACGCGAACAATAAACGAAGCGAAGAGTTTCGGACGACAGGAGAAAAAGTTTCCGAATAATCAACACCATAGACTTGATTAAATCCTTTCGCGACAAGCCTTGCTTTATGTTTAATAATATCACCATGCGCGTTTTTCTTCAACTTATATACCCATTTGCAAGGAATGACCTTCTTATCTGGTCTGTTAACGAGAACCCACGTATTCTTCTCCAGCAGTGACTCATATTCATCCTGCATAGCTTGAAGCCATTTATCCCTATCTTCTGTATTCATAGCCTGTGAATAGCTTGTAGGTTCATCCATAACCTGAGGGGATGAAGTCTGCATGCATACACAATTGGCAGCAGAATTGGGTTTTCTAGGTCTCAAATTGTACCTTGGTTCTGCGACTTCAGTATCGGAATCAATTTCATCTGATGGAGGTGCAGTACTGGATTGAACCGACTCATCTTGAGTAACAGCATTATACCACGGTTCTGCAACATCAGGCTCAAAATCTTCTGATACACGCGCAATATCGGGTTGAAGTTGAATTTGCTCATCTTCGATGACCACGCCAGTCGATTTAGAAGTATTTGACGAATGTTCTTGTGAACTTAGCAAAAGAGGTGCAAATGCTGGTTGAGTTAAATCAACATCAGACTTACGAACACAACCTTTACTTTTCAAATCTTGAAAATCATGTTCAAAGAAAGTAATATCTCTGCTTTTCACAAGCCGTCTGGGATATTTAACGTCCCTAAAATAATAACTTCTTGGATCATCAGAATATCCAACGAAAATGTGTTCAGATGCTTTCATATCCAATTTCTTCCGACTACACTCGGGGACATGGATAAAAGCTCTACATCCAAATACACGCAAATGAGATAGATTTGGTATCTTACCATACCACTTCTCGTACGCTGTCTTGCCTTCGAGAGCTCGGTGAGGAGATCTGTTCTTGAGATACACAGCCATCTCTGCAGCATCTTGCCAGTAGGCCGAAGAAAGAGAACTGTCAGAAAGCATTGACCTTACTTTCTCCATAATAGAACGATTTGTCCTCTCTGCAATTCCATTCTGCTGTGGACAATAGGGAACTGTTGTTTGATGCTGAATTCCTTGAGTTTTTAAGTAGCTCGAGAATTCATTGTTGACATATTCTTTCCCGTTGTCACTCTTCAAGATCTTAACTCTGGCTCCCGTTTCCCGCTCTACTGAGAGCTGGAAATTACAAAACATTTTCTTTACTTCCGCTTTTGAAGGAATAAAAAAGACAAAAGTCATACGAGAAAAATCATCTATAAAAAATAAAATATATTTATTGCCTTGAAATGACGTTTCAGGCAGGGGTCCACAAATATCAGAATGAATGAGTTCCAGAACTTCTGTTGATCTTTTTTGTGAAACTTTCTTAAATGGTTTCCTGTTTTGCTTACCTTCAATACAAGGGATGCATGGCTCCTTGTCAACTTCTGTGTAGTCGACGCCTACCGCGTGTCCTTTCTTGAGCTGATCCATACCGATGCGGCATAAATGACCCAGTCGCCTATGCCAAAGCTTGAAGCTAGAAACATCGGAGTGTGTCTCAAAAGCGGATAGTTGACGCGTTGGGTTGACCGTACAATCTAAAGAATACAGTCCGCCACAAATAGAACCATGTAAAATTACATCACCTTTACAAGAAAAAGCATCAGAATCATAAAAGTTACAACCATTTTTATCAAAAACTACGCTAAAACCTTTATCTACCGCCTTCTTGACTGAAATAAGATTAGATTTCAAGTTCGGTACGTGAACCACATCTGTAATCTTCCTTACATCTGTATTCTGACCGCAACTGTTAATAGAAATATCTCCAACACCTTTGCTAGGCAATACTTCTCCATTTGCAATGGTCACAGTTCCAGAAGATGAATCTCTCACATTCTCCATCCAATCATCTCGTGACGTCATATGGGCAGACGCTCCAGAGTCAATAAACCATTTGTCACGCTCTAATCTGTCATTGGCATTCAGTGCACACAGAGAGTTTTTGTGATTAGTGGGTTTCTTCTTCTTGTCCTTTTTGTGGGGACAATCTGGACGCTTATGTCCTGGCTCCATACAGTCATAACACACTATGGGTTTCTTGGATTTGGATGTAGAAGGTCTGGTTTGGTTCATTCGAGTACGAAGAGCAGTATCTGGGTTATCTAAAGCTGGTTTATTCAATTCATTCAATAATTTGGTCTTTATCAGATCTACCGTAATGTCTATATTGGAATTTTCCAAAGCCATTACTAAGGGTGCATATTGAGGACTTAAACCTCCTAGAAGAATCGCAGCTATTGAAGCATCTTCCATTATTTTGCCAATATCGGCTAAATCTTGCACAGTTGTCATCACAGCATTTATGTATGTCTCAATATTGCAGCCAAAATCTTCAAGACAGTATCTATACAGTTTTCTCTCGAGGCTTATACGTCGCCCTAATCCTTTGTCCTCGTAAGCGGACGAAAGAGCATCCCACGCCTCTTTGGCTGTCTTACATGATCTCACATGGGTGATGGCCATACCGTCTACAGTGAGGCATATTTTTGATAACGCCTTTTGATCGTTACGTACCTTTTTATCTGCAGAAATGTCGTTACCATCAGGGTATCCGACGATGGTCTCCCATAACTCTTCATGCATAAGATACATACGGATTTTGAATTTCCATACGGAATATCCATCTCTATTTATAAGTGGTTTTATACCAGAAATAGAATTAGTTGACATATTTACATATACAACAGCTGTTTGATGTCACAACAAAAAAATATTCGAAAATATACGTGAACTGTTAAATATTTTCACGGATTTTCACAAATTTTACACGTACACAAAATACAAACTTGCCTATTCACTTTTAAATGCACAACAAGCAAAATAAACGTATATTTCTAAGTAAGATTAGAATATTCGTGCTGATAACGAATGATGTTTTTGACTTTGTTTATTGAAGTGACATAAAGACATCATTGAGAATATAGTGAAAATGTAAAAGAAATATAAATTCAAATTTTGATTAGCCAGTAATACAACATTTTTAAATGGCGGTGCCATGGAGGTTGATTGACCTAGACCCTAAGGGCCCATTAAGACCGGGCAAGAACTTGTATGCGAGTTTAATTACATTGCGTGCTACCTGTACGTATGTATACCTGTAGTATGAAATGAAATCGCATCCGAGTTCTCGCCCTGTCTAAATGGGGGCCTAATTCCTCTTTCGCCTGTATCGGACAAACTTGCTCCATCTTGCTCTAAGGTTGCATCAGTCTATCAAGCGTGAGCGGAGTCAAGAGGCGTCATCCATTTAATAGTAAAAAAAATAACTCAATACGCCATTCCGCTTCTTTGGAGCCTTATCAGACTTGAGATTTGCGAGCGAGCTGCAGTTGAGTTCGAAACTAAGTTCCATACAAATGTCGCTGGCGGCGAACTTGCAGCGACTGGTTTTGTATGGAAACTCACACGCAGCTCATCCGCAAATATCGCAAGTAGTAAGTAAGGCTTTAAGGAAGCGGAATTGTATTCAGTTGTTTTGTTTTACTAGACGGCTTTGGCCGATTTCGCATCGGGGAAACTCTAGTAATTTGTCCTCTTTGGCCATTGTACCGATATCGGACATCGGTCGTTTCACAGACAGTGCATACGCGTAGGTAACGACCTATCACCCCTGGCGTATATCGGAACAATTCTGCCGCAGTATAATTCACGAATGAGCCGGTACACATCTCACATCCACATAAAATCAATCCAAATAGAAAATTTATTATTCCAATAATTAAACTCAACACAAAATATTTCGCTTCTTTAATCATCCGTCAATACTGTCTGCCCATTGTATCGACACACGTCATCAGTAGTTTCACAGACAGTGAATACATTATCACCTCTGGCAACGTAAAACGGGACAATTCCGCCGCGGTATAATTCACGAATGAGCCGGTAATAAAATCAGCCCGAATGGAAATCGCCAGAAACGGATTTACCTCGATCCTTTGTGAATTATCCCTGTGTTACACGAGATAAACGCTTTTGTGTAGATCTTGTTAGGTAATACTATTTAGTGGAGCAATTCACAAGTCTAACGACAATGGCGTCCCTAATATAACTTGTCCTGTGAACTATTAACGACAGTTCATAATCGGAGGTCAAGCTGCTGTGGTCCGTCAGTCGACATTATTTATATCCTTACTAGCAGTTACCCGCGGCTTCGCCTTCGCCTTCCCTTTATTATCTCAAGGTAGCTTCCTACCGGGATATAAAGTATCAATCCTATGTTTCAGTCCAGGATTGGTTCTAGTTGTATGCCAAATTTAATCTTAATCCATTCACTTGTTACCGCATTATTTAGTAACAAACATCTAAACATCTTCACAAATTTCCACATATACAATATTATATAGTAAGATATTCAACGATTTTAAAACGACAGAAACTAGAAATAATTAAGACAACATGTTGAACAGTGACGTCACAAGCAAGTATTTCATATTAAACTGCATACTATCTAAGCGTACAAAAAGTAATATAATCTTAGAATTACCTTTTAATCTCATTTTTTGAAAACGTAACAACAGGCTCAGACTCAGCTTTTGAGACTAAATAAAAATAAGCTGATTGATCTGTCATCAAATAGCCTAATAAGAATGACTAATAGTTCACGGATTACATTATATTAGGAACTAGTACTCAAGATTGACAGTGAATTTGTGAACTGCCCTACGGATTGTAAAATCGGCTCGATGTTTTTGAAGGACTCCCAATTCTATTTACTAGTGTCTATGTCTAGACCTATCTCCGCTGAGATTATATCGACTTGTATTGTACAACAATAATGTAAGTGTATTGGAAATTCTATTCAATGACGAAGATACGATTCATATAGGTCATATAGTAATAGTATAAAGACTTTGTGACATAGAATAGAAACATTTGATTTACTTTTCCAAGTAAACATAATACGTATCACTACATCGGGGTTCGTATAATAATTTAAGTCATAATGTCATGTATATGTACCATTTATCATCATATTTTTTCTCTGAAAACGTAACTTTATCAGAATTGTTACAAAACAAACCTAACCTGAGTTCTATAGCATAAACTTTCCAGAAATCCTGAAAATAAACAGTTTCAGAGAAAAAACGTTTTTTCGTCATCAGCCTCTGCAGCGGGGCCTGCAACAGCAGAGCATGGCTGCACATCGTCTATGGCCGGAGCTCCTCAGGAGCTCGTAGCCATTAGGATTTCATTTGTAAGATTAGCCAGACAAAGCTCTAAACCATAGGTTCCCAAAGTGGTCCCTACCGCCCCCCCAGTGGACGCTGAGGATTCCCGGGGGGCGGTAGGGGCCTTGGAAGAAATTGGGGGGCATTGATGCTATCCAGGGGGGCGCTATCACTTTTATACTTTATACGCACTCGTAGCGTACATACTATTCCTTTGCATCCCCGTCGTCGAAAAAATCCGGTTGTGACATTCCGCGGGTACCTTATGGACGTTGTCGCTTGCGTCGTACCCGACTCAGTCACTATAGGACATCGAGATAGAAGGACGCAAGCGACAACGTCCACATCGCGCACGATCGCGCATTCTTGTGCATTTCTAAATCTTTACTTGTAGTGTGTTCGTACACGGTTGGCACACATTCAAGCGCGCGATGTACCTTTTATAGGAAGAAAAGTTACTGCTATTATACTGTGACAATAATCCGGAAAAAGGTGCTCGAGGGAAGAAAGTCGACAACCATCTGGAATTGATAAGCATTTCAAAAAACCTACAGCCTAAAACCTCTTAACGCATTAATTGCCAAGAACTCAACTATCGGGTTCAAATTGTAAGAAAATTTTGGTGTTTGTTTACTGAATGTGGTACAAAGCATTACTGCAAGCATACTATTATATCCTGTGGCATAGTATCGCTTTGTCTCGCAAAAACAGTCATTTCTCGATACACACAACACAATGACAAAGCTTTGTTGCTTGTCAATTAGAGAGCGTTCGTGAAAGTACGAACATCTGTAACTCAGTGCAATATTTGACTTTGAAATTGAAATAGACATTTACCAGACTCCTAATAAACTTCGCGAGTACATTCGCAAACTATCGCCCTTATCTGTATATTGCAATTTTGAATAATCGTCGTTGTATTGCAACCAAAGATCCTCGCTCAGATAAACTTTATATTCCATTGTGGACAGCACTCCAATATTGATATAGTTTGGAGTAATGACAAGTTTTAAGAAACAGTTCAAAATATCATCAAGCATAGACATTAGACACGGTTCATTGTCATTCCATTTGTCCCATAATGGAAACATAATTTAGTAAATGCTACTTTGATTTATTGTATTATTTTTATTTTACTGCAATTAACACAGCGTTTTCTCCTCGTACCCCCGGGCCCTGGCCAATATCTTAAGTAGCTAGTAAGCTGAATAAGAGCTCATATAGACTCCAGTTTGAGCGATACGAGTATAAGGTCTGAATGAGCTATAACAGAGCTTGTGTGCTCCTTGCCAGTGGACAGCCGTTACGTTACAACTTATAAACTAAGCTATCGGCCAAAATACAGCTGGACACATACTCAAAGGAGACCACTATGACCGGTGCGCCAGACACGAATAATTGCAAAATTTCGGCATAACACTGACGCTTGTAAATGACGTTAGCGCTCTCCGAATTCCGGAATTCCTTGAAATTACGGCAACATATTTGTTCCACGCTTCAATGGGCCACCAAGCGTTGATGCGTTAAATCGTAAGCACATTATGCGAACCGTCACCGTCCTGTATCGGTCCCGGGGGATGGTTTATTACCGAAATTCGAGGGTTATCCGACTGAAAATTAAGGACAGGTTTGTCAAACTGACTTAAAGGGTGTTTAAATATTTTGTTCGGAAATATGGTCCGTTGGGACAGTCATTCCACTTCAATTGAGAGCTTAATTTTAAAAGTACATTTTGTAAATGTGAGGATAGTAAAAGTCACCGTCCACAACATAGATACTACAGCTAGCCAAGCAAGAGTTTAATGATGAAGACTAGGAAAAAAACTCCCGCGAAGAGAAAATCCGGATTTTTGACCAGAGGAAGACGTAAAATTGTGTACACACTAAACGGGCGGTAAGAAAGAAATCCATTCTCACAAATTACAGCCTAAATTACTGCAAATATAACGTGATTTTATTCTTATGCATGTTTTTTAAGCGACGTAAAAGTGTACTAAAAAGGATTTTTTCATAATTCAACCCAGACAATATTGAAACGGATGAAAATTTATATGAAAGAGTCGGAAATTCACGCGGACGACGGGTTGTCATCTAATAGTTTTATAGATCACACAATAACATGACTATTGAATGAACATAACAGATGAATAGGCAGATACACAGATAAACGGAAAGGCAAAGGCGTATAACTAGTTACGCAACTGACCGATGATCAAGTGATTGCAATAAGTATATTGATTTTCTTTAAAGATTTAGCTACAATACTTAATTTGTACCGTTAGTTCCTAGCTGACCCTTTTGTCATCCTAATCAAATAAACCTCTCATTCCCACTTCAAATTTCTTATCGGCTCATTTCCACCGAACAATAGTTGTTAAACCCTTCAGTTCTTTTCAACAAGTTCCCCTTTTTAAAATAACAACTTTGTCCGTGAATTCAGACAAAGACTTTAAGCACAAACGGCCTTCCCGACTCAAGTGAGGTTCTGAAAATTCGCTTTGAATTTTTTTCAGAGATCTCTTATTGAATGAGATTCCACTTAAGCGCCTACGTTTTGCAGCGGAGATTCCCGTTGGCTTTAAGTGCGTCTTACAATCTGAACTGGACTGGGGCTAAGGGTGCTTGAAAACTATGCGCTTGAAACGCTTTGGTTTATACTTAAAGAGTTCCGAGTTTTAGGGACAACGAAGCGATAGTTTTACTGGTTCGTTACTTGCACCAAGATGCGAGACACAAGTGCGGAGGTATAAACAGCTATCCAATACATGTAGAGATCGTCTGTACCGTTATGAAACGTTGGTACGTCGGCGAATAACGTCTTTTTGTATACTTTTCAGCAGAGAGCATTGCGCGTTCCATGGGACGATGTGCAACTTTGAGTTGGTGCACTTTTCTGACACTTATGCCACAGATTAGAAAATATAACCAGATATTTCACTCTCGTGCGTTTTCATAAAAAAAACAAAATTCCCACGCTATAAAAAAACAATAGAATCATTCCACACGTGCGTCTAAGCCACGCCTCCATATCTCTGGCGTTTAGAACTACGGAGTTCGAATTAGCAACGCCCACCACGCGCGCGGCAAAAACCCGAGTGAAATCCACCTGCTCAATATGCTTCCTTTAATTTAGTTAATATTCGACAGTTCCGCCCTGCTCTGCTCTAGTCAACACATAGCGCGGGCACGCTACGCGTACGGCAAAAGCCGCTTTCTGCCCAAGAGTAGACATAAGATTATATACACAACAGGGGACGTAATAAAGAAAGTCCTCGATCGCATATTTACGTCCCGCGCTTCCAGCTTTTACTATTTCTTTATATTTCCGGTCTAGATGTGCAACACACACGCAATATCGTGTGTACCTGGGTGACGTAATGTAAAACGCTCAGTGTTCGAGTGGCCCGTGTGTTGCGGAGGGGAAGTCGAATCTTAGCCGCGACCTCTCCAATTTGCTCTCCGTTACGGCGACATTTCTTCCACGTAATATTCGTAATGACGCTTACAGCTCTCAGGGATTATTAACAGTTAAGGTAGTAACAATTTCTCACCAGGTATCGGAAAAGTTTAATATCGATTATAGTTCAAAGGGTAAAGTACTTGTGGATTTAGGACTTCATTTCCTTGAAGATTGTATAGTAGAGGCTTAACGGAGCTGGTAATGTTAGTCTGACAAAAGCTTCCTAAAAATAAACATTAAAAAAAGGATTTTTCTCAAACATGCAATGAAATGTTGACATTACGTGCCTAATAATAATGCCGCAAAGTACCTAGTTTCTGGTGCGGATTGACACTTGGCATTTAATGGAATTTCATACAACATTGCCGGCCTAGGCCGGCGCTTGGGAGGGTTTAGTACGGCGCACGGCGAAATCGCGGAGTGAACCACTCCTGCCATAACCCAAAGTATTAAAATCTTCTCGATCTGGGAAGATAAACTCACTACCAAATAAGTCCAATAAAACCTTCTAAAAGTCGATCGAACCCAACATCTGTTTATTTGCTTTAGTAAATACCGTTACCGTTTCATTCCGGGATTCGATTTTCAAATTAAATTTCTTTAGCAAAACTGTTTGAGAAACCAAGATTACTCCAATATTAAAACCCACCGTCCCAGCACAAAATGATGTAAACGCCTCGAGCGTCGTGGTAAGATAAGTCGTTTTGCACAAGAATATGGTGCCATCTTTTTTTAGAACGAGCTTGATTGGAAAAAAAATCGTTTCCCACGCAGCGGAGAACGATAATTGATTTTATGAAAGCTAATGTATGGAAATATTAACTTTATCGAGTCAATTCTGGAGGTGAATTGATTAGCATATAGAGAGAATCGGGGAACTGAGGTCGTCTGATATTTTTAATCAATTGGTATGAGATACGCTTTTAATAGAACAGTCTACCTGACTGCGTAGAAAAGAAAAGGGAGCAATAAGCTACGTTTAAAAGGTCTTTGAAAACTTGAAATGTTATCAATTGAGACAATGACAAAGTATTTGTAATATGCCAACTGATTGAAGTATGTATATGACGGTTGTGTATGAGTTTTAAACCGTGTAAGTTTTTTTTTTGCCCGTGGAACATAAGAGCATAAATTCGCAATTTCAGCTTGAATTTTGGCATAATGAAAAATGCATAAAATACTTGTTTTTAAATAGTTGTTTTTTTACTAACAACAATGAGATCTTTGTTATCTTGAAAATAAATGATTATTATTATAATAAAATACATGACAACAACCCTAAAAATAAAACTTCCCCATAAGGTACTAGGTTAATTATCGTCATTTGCTGTGATTGCTCACTAATTACCCGACTACGGCGAAGCAAAAAGGAGGGTTATGATTTTAGCACCATATGTATATATGTATGTATGTTTGTATGTTCGTTTGTTCACTCATAACTCAAAAACTACTAAACCGATTCAAACATGAGGGGTATCGTTAGATTCGTCTTGATTCTGCGCGGGTTATAGGCTAGTTAGTTAAAACTAAAATTTAATATACAGACCGTGGTCCTCAAAAAACTCATGGATTAAAAAATAAAAGTCATCGAGTTGCATCGAGTTACATATCAAATTAAAGAGCTTTAATAACCTATTGCAAAAATATATCACACATGCTGATACAAGTATATTATGCAACAATATTTTCATTTTAATAACAACAAGAACGACATTCAACACCTTGCTCTCCAGCGATTCGTTTCGACAAGGGCTAGCATAATGTGTCGTTATGCCAGTCGTGGCATGAAATGACATTACCCGTTACTTTCATAATACATTTGATAGAAAAAGAAAAAACATATTTAGATATATTGACACCTGCTAAATATCAAAATGGCCTGCTATGCTAGACCTTCAGATGTCTCATTCGTATTGAGAGATATCGGGTAGCTTCCTATTTGCGAACATTGCCGAATACATGTCATTTTCATGCCGGCAATTGACGCGTGTGTTGTGTCACATCAATAATGTTTAAATAAAATCGTTGTAATCCCGTAAATATTACGCGATTTTACCTATGCTGCCTCACTGCGAGCATATTTAAAAATATGTCTCGAGGACGCATAATTATATTATCACCGGTAAGTATTATTGTATTAATATCGAAATAATTGTACATGTTTAATTTCGCTATCCGCAATGACAGTTTGCTAAGCTACTCAACTAGAGGTGTCATAAGATGAAGTCGATATTTTTTATCGACATTGGTTACGTATGAATCGATAACTCGGTGCACCTAAAATACAAAATTAACCCTTTCAGGATTCCGAAAGATCCGCTCGTAGAAGAAGAGTGAATGAATACTACCGGCCGGGATAATTTGGTTTCCGTAGCCCCGTAGCAGTAGCACAATATGCGGCGGCCAAGATATTTTTCATAATTTCATACAAACAAAGGAACTGAAAAAGTAAATCTTCGATTCAGGCAAAAATAATAACTCTTTAATTGCGATAAACTTCAAGTAAAGATGTTTCTAAATACAGTAACTATGTATCATCATCTTTTTACAGCTGACTGTAAATCGATATCTATAAATCACTCTAGTCACACTTAGTGGCACCTCTATAATAATTATTTCTACTCCATAACAGATGACACTGTAAACTGTTGTTATAATCCATCTGTTGGCAAGGAGTGGAATCATATTATATGACAACATTTAGTTACGTTGAATCACGATTTTCAAATAGGTGTAAGTGAAAACTATTTTTTTTCTTTGTATTTTGCAGTATAAGAAGAGCACGTTAGAATTGTTTTTTTTATAATTCTAAAGTTGTTCCAATTAACAGCATTTTATAAAATTGTGGCATGTATATGTTTTGCTACGGTTGTATGTCACCGGTTTTCATACTTTTTGACTAATTACCATACCAATTCATGTGGTTTCTCCTCCGCAAGCAGTACCGCACAGAGCCAAAGGCATGAAGCGCTCCTGGTTACTTCACGCAAACTGTATATAAATGTCTAATAATTGCGAGCCCGAAGGGCGAGCTTCAGGCTTCTTCTACTTAGCAAACACCAAATAACCCAGTATCCCGCAATAATTTTAAGCGGGGCAAAGACCGAATACCGCGTTGGACCAAAGGCACCGAGCGCCCCTGGTTACTTACGTGTACCTATTAGTCTTATTTTTACAAGTCCGAAGGCTGAGTTTCAGGCTGCGAGGCCGAAAACCGAGCTCTTCCGCAAACAGCCCATATCCGTAGTAATTTTAAGCGGGACAAAAGCAAAGCATAAAGCATCTTATATCGTTGTAAGCAAACCATGTGTTACGTACTGTTGTAATTCTTGTCATTACTATTAAATGGAGGGTGGTTATGAAAGAGCTCGGTCGTTGGCCTCACACGCTGATATGGTTCATAGGAAGGAAAAGGCGCTTAAAACCGTAACTGAATAATAACTAAAAATACGTAACTAAAATAAAGTTAAAAACTAAAACCCGACTACGAAAAAGTCTATAACAAGAATCTTAGGTTTTAGTTCACCAGGCACAGATAAATTGCAATTTTTTAATTTAGAGAACGTTTCGAGTATGCCGTCAGTCGTTCGTAGTCGGAGGCCCCTTTTTTTTGTTTGTCTTCTTGCCGGGGCCACCGACTACGAACGACTGACGGCATACTCGAAACGTTCTCTAAATTTTTTATTCATACTAAATGTATGGAGACAGAGGAATAAGTCGCAGACATATTTCTGAAGAATAACTCAAATACCTTCCGAACTTCCTTACTGTACAGAAATGGGCTCAGTAAGTTTCATGTTTTACTCGTGTTGTACCTGTAATCAAAAAGAAATATGTTTAGATGCTGTACAAAAATTAAAGCACAAAGTCGAATAGTAAATGTTACAAACAAATAACTCATACATCTTAAATACCGTTAGTATAGGTAGTTCCAGGAGAGTTGAGGTGAATGATTACACACACAGCTAAATGAAATACTCATTGTAAATGCATTGCAATTTTTTTCCTAAAAAAAAAACAAAGGGCTCAAATCTATGAAGGGTGTTTTTTTAGGAAAATAGTTTTAGTTTGAAGTGAAATGACAAAACTTGTGTCTATTTTTTTCATGTTTTCCAACATACAATGAAACCAGTAATTAACTAGAAACTTGCTTGAATTTTTTTTCTGTAGAAGTTGGAGGGTTTAGTCACTTTTCAGTACTTTGAAGGCCAATATCTCCTAAAAAGTTGAACTTGGGCACCTAAAAAAAAATACTTGTCTGCTATTTTAGACTACTCTATAACATATATCAAAATGAATCAAATCGGAGTCGGAGAGTTGGGTACCTTTCCTTGTAAGAAAAGAGAACTATGAAACATATTTTAACACGTATCGATATAGGGGTTCCGTTTCTAAGTCTCTAATAATTGACTTTCCCAAATCCGACTAAGAAGAATTAACGAGTCAAATTACATAAAAGATTAATTACAGTAAGGATATAGATACCCTCTGATGTTCTAGGAAAACGAAGAAACGTGGGCAAAAATTACCGTTAAATTTCGAAGTGGACTCAAGAGAAATCCTGTTTATAACACCGAAGGTAAATATTTTATGTTCCCTCACTCTGAACACACGATAAAATGTTTTTCGACGAGTCTAACACGATAAATATTAATTTACCTTTTATTTTCGACGTTTTTGTTCTGCCCACACGTAATTAAGATTTCCGGTAGGCAACCGTTCGAGTCAAAGTGGGTCATTCTCAAAAAATGATGTCCGTGGTTAGGGCTTTTTAAGACAATCTCTTAATCTTGTTCCTTTGTGTAACGAAACTTACCATACAATTTATATGGTTAACTTTCGTTACACAAAGGGACAAAATTAAGAGGTTGTTTTATAAAGCCCTAACTACGGACATCATTTTTTGAGAATGACCCAAGACAAACAAGTAGTCCAACTTCGGCCGTTTAGGAGCGCGTGACACTCATTCACACAGACGCACGATCGAGTGCGATCCATACTGGAACATTCTTACACCTTAAATCTTTGCTTGTAGTGCGTTGATACACGGCGCGCACACATTCAAGCGCGTGATGTACGTTTTGTAGGCACTGGTCCCACCCGCCGGCGAGTAAGCGAGTAAAGTGTGGGAAGTAGCATTACATTGCGGATCTGGAAAGGTCGATTGATCACACTGTACCTAGTCAGCCCGCAATTAACTGTTACTATTATATTTTGCTGGCTCATCGGTCATCTGTTACCAAGACGCATGAAGTCAAAGCACAGACAACCTTAGTCAAAGAAAAAATAATATTTATGCCACACCTGGCCATAAAGTGACTTAAAAGCCGCTTTCTGGCCAAGTGTAGACAAATAAAATTATGTACACAACACGGGAGGCCGTAAACATCTGCGATCTCGGCCTTTCTTTGTTTTACCACCCTAGTTGTGTAATGTAATATTATAGCGCTACCAGTCGAAAAAAAAATTATTTCACAATTTCATTTCATGCTAAAAAAACTCATTTTAATTACTACCAGAACAATCTCTTTAATAAATTCAGCACATCCTTCCTAATTGCAGGAAAACATGAGCAAAACTCCGGCCTAAATCCTCTGAATGACGAAAAAAGATATGCAAAATAAAAACCCGCTCGCGCCCAAAGCCTTAATTTTCACTTCATAAACATTCTCAAAAGAAAATTATTATTTCGTGCGAACAATAAATCCCGAAAAGTAAAACGGGGGAAATTTCTAAAATCCCTTCCCTCT
Source organism: Eudemis profundana (assembly GCA_947034925.1). Classification (NCBI taxonomy): domain Eukaryota; kingdom Metazoa; phylum Arthropoda; class Insecta; order Lepidoptera; family Tortricidae; genus Eudemis; species Eudemis profundana. The sequence goes on from OX344808.1 coordinate 3,989,286, forward strand.
ATCCCGGTAACAATACGGGAATTTCCTGGAGGAAGCGGAAGTGGGGAACAGACGGTTTCGCGAATATCTCTGTTCACGGACAATTTCGCCGTTTGCCGATGATATCTTTTTCTTTCAGGTGACCAGGATATCGTTGTACATTTTGATATAGATTGTATTGGGATATCCGTTTCTGATTTGTCGTCTTTAACTGGTTTTTTTCATAGTAAAACTAGTCTGACTTAAAACCAGGTATGAAATAAAATGAAAATTGAAATGAAAATCAAAATTTATTTGAAATGAAAATGAAAATGAAAAATGAAAATGTATTTGCTTGAGACATGACAATATTTCGATGTTATAAATTTAAAAATAGAAAATATTAAAGGATAATGAGTGTAAGTTTCCGAAGACGAATGCTGAGAATAGAGGTAAAAAGGAATGAAATAGGTAAGAAACGCTGAATAAGAGAGAAAGTAGCTTATGTCGGCTGTGATGCGGAGATTGAAAGATGTGCTTTCTTGAGTATACATATAGTTTATTATGGCTCTTCTTACAATATGTTACATGGGATTTATAATGGAGGAAAGGTGAGAGTGTGTGCGTATTACGCTACCCACTACAGACAGTGTTGCCTGGGTAATCTATGTTCTCTAGCTTATGAACTATATTTATATGCAAAAAATTATTATCTCCTTTAAAAAGCAGCTGTTACAAAAAACCAGACGACACTTAATACATACAATATAAAATAATACACACCAAAAGAAAACTACAACGCAAATTTATGTAAAATTAATAATGGTCTTACTACCAACTCACGTGCTTGATATTTTGCGTTCAACTCTATGCTATCTTGACATAAGGGTGCTGTCATGCAGCTATAGCTGCATAAAGCATGTGAGTGGCTACTAAAGAGACAACCTCTCACACATTCAGAAACAACTTTTGGATATAATAGTCAATTCAAAATTAAGAAAAATAAATGAGTAGATGGTGAGGAATAAAAAGACAAACGGCAACACACACTTTCTTATTTACAACTAGCATTTTCCCGCGGCTTCGCCCGCGTTGATCCCGTTATTGTCCCAAAGGAACTCTTTACCGGGATATAAAGTATCCTATGTTTCAATCCAGGACTTGGTCTACTTGCATGCCAAATTTCAGCTTGATCCATCCAGTTGCTATCCCGTTATTAGGTAACAAACATCCAAACATCTTCACAAACTTTCGCATTTATAATATTAGTGGGATTTTACTAATGAAACTTCCGTATTATGTAACAACTAGGTACTTTGAATACTAACATATATGTACGTAGTATAAAGCTACTATTATTTACAGTAAAAATCAAAATCTAACTTCAGGTCAATAAATCAGCTATGCGCACCCAAATTAAGGAAGACGTTCCATTGAAATCAAAATGTTCATTCGCTCATTTATTCATTCACCCGGTCTCTTGTGAGTACTCCGCATCTGCATAGTGATTCTAAGTTAAATTACTTTTAGAAAGAAGTTCTTTTCGTTCCTCTTTTTAAAGAATGTTAGATGCGACTTTGAAAAGCTGATTATTAATGCAAAAAAAAATCTTTATCAAAAATAATAACTATAATTTTAACAGCCAGATACTTACAGGCCTTTCGTGGGCTTAGATTTTAAAAGATTTGAAATTGTTGGATATAAACTTGACCAACCAGAAAAAAAAGAACATTTTGTGATTTTACAAACTTAATCCACTACGGTGCTCCAACATGGTCACACACGGAGCGTCAGAAGAATCCAAATTGAAGGTTAGCCAGCGCCCAAAGAAAACTAGCATTCTGCGTTGATACCAAAGATACACTACGCTGCGTTCCAAGAGACGCATAAGCGAAGTTGGAACTAAAATCGCCAGGGTGAAGTGGGCTGACCACAAAAGCAGCATCTGTCTTGCACTCGTACATATGGACTCACGTAACTATGGCAAGGCAGGCCACAAGCAAAGTATAAAGACAAACAAGTAGTCCGACCTCGGCCGTTTAGGAGCTAGCGACACATATCACACAGACGCACGATAGCACGTCTGTGTGAGAGCGATCCATACTGGAGCATTCTTACTCATTCTTACAACTTTGCTTGTAGTGCGTTCGTACACGGCGCGCACACATTCAAGCGCACGATGTACGTTTTGTAGGAAGTAAAATTACTGCTATAATACGGTAACTATTGCCAACAGGGAGCTGTGGAACTCAAATAGGCCCTTTGCTCACTGCAGGGACACTCCTTTAGGCTAAGAAAAAAGCAAGATCGTTTTCTTTTAGTGAACGCTTTATGTAATATTTAAGTTTAGAAATCACATCACATCACACTAATATTATAAATGAGAAAGTTTGTGAAAATGTTTGGTTATTAGGATGTTTTTTGCTAAATAACGGAGTGACAGCTCGATGGGTCAAGCTCCGCAGAGTCCGGAAAGAAACATAGGATACTTTATATCCCGGTAAACAGTTCTCTTGGAACAGTAACGGGAGCTACACGCGAAACCGCGGGTAAATGCTAGTTACTCAAACTCAAACTCAAACTCAAACTCATTTATTTCTGTAAGTAGGCCTCAAGGGCTCTTTTACATGTCTGATTCTTTTCTTTTGGCGCTTCGGTAGATGACCTTCTGGTGAGAAGAAGCGCCTGAAGAAACTCACCAGTTTCTCTTTTAAAAACAACATTACAACAATTGTGACATTATTACATAAGATGACAATATTTATAAAATGCAACAAGCAAATAACTGGGCACAGTTTTTTTTACATTTTACCGAGAGACGTATATAATCTCCGGATCCATTACATTACAAAACTTAAAACTACATTTTTAGAGATGTAAAGGGTCTCTAGGCGTCAAAACACGATAAAAAATATAGAAAATAGGCAAACATAGACTAAAATTTATGGAGATGTAAGGAGTCTCCGTTGTCAAAACATTATGTTTTGGAGGTGTAAAGGAACTCCAAACGTCGAAATTAAAAATGGGAAACGTATGTTTCACGTCGAGAAATAGACTATTAAGCTAACAGTCATTACAACTAGCTACAGTATACATAACAGGTATGTATTCAGTATGTCAAAATGCAAATAATGAAATAAAATTACAATAAAAATAAAAATAAATGTAACAATGGAACGATACAGCCCGTAGCAGCGACGCCATCTGTAGGCATCATGTACCTAAACCTCTCCGGGACACTGCCCTATTTCGACGACTGCTGCGACTGATGCTTTGGCCATGGTTCTTTGTCATCCAAGTAATCTTGGACTTTATAATAAGCTCTCTTCAAAAGCGCAGATTTAATGTAATTTTTAAACGAACTATAAGGCAGTTCCCATGCATCTAGGGGTACCTTATTGTAGAATCTAACACAGTTGCCCACGAAAGATTTTCTTACTTTCTGTAGACGGATTTTTGGGACAAACAGCTTATGTTTGTTCCGCGTATTTAAACTGTGGACATCAGACTGCTTTTTGAAGGAGCTGATATTCTTGTGCGTATACATTATCACGTCTAATATGTACTGTGAAGCCACTGTGAGGATTTCTATTTCCTTAAAACGTTCTTTTAGCGAATCTCTAGATCCTAAGTTATATATGGATCGAATCGCTCTTTTTTGTAGAACAAAGATGGTATCTATACTCATAAATTTAACCTACAATCTGACCTATATTGCAACGGCACAACAAAAAGAAAATAAAATTACGGTTACCGAATGACTGATAATGAGATAATACCAAAAGCACAATATCTCCAGCAATACGTTTATCTCCATAATATTCCCTTAATATATTCAGCGCGATGGCTTCTTCATTCAACTTCGTGAACGAATGAACGAATGGGAAAATTTTCTTCCGCGCGGGCGACCGTTGTCTCCCTTCCAATCCTGTCCGTTCGCATTCGGTCTTCGGACCGGAAAATGCGAGGTTTAGATTCTTGCGTAGTCATGTTGGTAATTTAGTTGAATTTAAAGTTTCTCTCTATTTGGATCTATTGTGCTTGGACGTTCGGAAACCTAGTTTCGAATTCTTAGCGAATGGTATGAATTCGATTAAGCTTTAAGGAACTTTCGAAAAAATTGTATTATAAGTTTAAAACTAAATATTATTGTTGTTTTGGTGTTCTTTAATTAATATAAACTAATGAAAAAAAATATTAGTAGGGTGACGGCACCAATCATGGACACGTTAAGTACAGTAGTACCCAGTAATGGACATCAAACATTTAATGGCTTAGTTACCAGTTATAACCATCAGTTATCTGAACTGTTGATAGCTTAAAAAAATAGTGTCTGTTACTTAAAATGTGGGTCTTACGGGAAAAAAATGTCCATAATAGGTTCCTGTCCATAACTGGTGCCATCACTAAAGAGCACCTACTTTCGTAGCATTTTAAGAAATCTAAACAAACACAAGCTAAGTATCTTACGTAAAACATTTCCCAAAATGCAACTTTTCGATTAAGCTGAAGCTGCAGATTATTTTTTTTAACAAACAGTGCATTTAGAAAAATAAATATATTCCAAAGGAGCTGGGTTTCTTCCATTTGACGTAGGTAACTGAGCATTTTTCAATAAAAGTATACATATGTTTTTTTCTAAAAATATTTCCTTTATGGTGTTTTCTTGCTCAGAATCGTTGTATTTTTGAACCTAATTCACAAAAAATTGTGCCCACAATTTTTATATGGAAAATTATGTTTCCAGTGCGTCACATCCATCGAAATAAAAAAAATCCATACAAAAACGTATCTGGAATGAAAATGTTGGGACACAATTTCCTTTGTATTAGGTTCCAAGGTACAAACAATTCTGAGTAAGAGCTACCCAAATCAATATTTTAAGAAAATTTAATTTAAATTTATTTTTCTCTACTTACAGCAACATAAAAAAATAAACAAGTTAAAATGTATTGATAGGCAAATAGTATTAAACAACAACACTGTCTTTTCCATTTCACAGTAAGGCTCTCACGGCCCGTATTGTGACGTACATAACAATGTTACCCGCCCCCCGCTATTGTGCTACAACTTCCTGTGGGGAAAAAACTTTTCCTAAAAACGGATTTTATTTTAAAAACACGTGTCGCCTTTTACGAATTTCGTTTGGTCTAATTTAGGAAATTGGGGTAGGAAAATTGGAACGTTTTGCCAAATTATATGCTTATTTAGAGGAAAGCACGCAAAATTAGGTAGTTATAGTATGTTATAGTCAAACGGTTTTTAACATTTTAAAACTGTAGCAATACTATGTTTGTGCGCACAACATCTACCGGATCCATCTTTATTTCATATGGTACGTAGGTTAACACATAGGATGTAGTCAACTTCTTATACTTCTGGGGAAAAATTCAAAAATATCTGAACACACTTGAACGTCGTCAACAATAGAGTCTTGTTCACATATTTTTGATCAAAATTTTTGCTCAAAATTATAAAAACTTGACTGTTCCTACTTTTACCAGACTACGGCGAAGCTAAAAAATAGTATTTAGCTTTAGGTGAAATATCACCTCCACGAACGAAGTTACAGGCAGACTCCAATCTATCTAAATATATGTATAAAAAATGATAGAAATTTTTAATTTAAACCGTTTTAATTTTTATTGTCCCAAGTGAACTCGTTACCGGGATATAAAGTATCCTATTTTTCAATCCAGGGCCTTTACTTGCATACCAAAATCCAACTCATTATTTAGTAAGAAATCCAAACCTCCAAACATCGAAATATCCAAACATCTTCACAAACTTTCGCATTTACAATATTAGTGAGATGGGATTAATATGTAGCTTTTTCGGAAAAATCTTTATTGCTCCAATTTTATTTTTTTACCGTGCTTTAGTAGTAGTACCATCCGTCATTGGACGCTAAGTTAAATCCCATTTAGTCACGTCCTGTTTTGCCACGTGTCCACTCCCCGCGTCCAGAATGGTAATTCACAACTGCACCGCCAATTTTGCCCCCAGTATAATTCGACTCGTGAACCTAGCAACAGGTATTGACTTCTGAATTTGTGTCGTACACACTAGGGAATATCGAGCAAATTTTCGAGATTCAATGCCAACCACAGGAAATCTAGATTCTTGAAATCTCGATCGAGATCTCGGTTATTTGTTTATTTATTTTATTTTATTAGGCCAGGTAACAAAGTGTAAACTAATAATTACAAATACATGAAATGCGTTCTAAGACTATGACTAAATTTACACTTCTATAACTACCTAGCACTACATTCATCAGAAAGCACAGAACTAATGTTTTAAACTTAAAAAAAAACTAATATTCTCTAAAGAAAAAAATAACATTTCAACACTTAACTACGAGTAAGAGAGCTACTGTGTGCGGCCGGTTTTCACCGACGATATGAGCGAAGTGGCCGCGCTCTGTTGGAAAGAATCAAGCAGACGTAGCGTACCCAAAATATTCATATGATTTTTGTTTGCCAAGCCTACATTTTTTGTAAATCGTTTGAGTCCTTGTCAAAAATAGTTAGTATATACTAAATTCTTAGGCAATTTTGATCAAAATAACTCATTTTTAATTACTTTGTCAAATCTCGATCTCGTCGAGATTAATCTCGATCTCGAAAGTCTGACGGTCGAGATCTCGAAACACCCAATCTCTAGGGTGGTGATACAAAGAAAGGCCGAGATCGCAGATGTTTGCAGCCCGAGCCGCAGGTGAGGGACGTAAATATGCCATCGAGGGCTTTCTTTATTACCACCCGTGTTGTGTACAGCATTTTATGTCTACATTTGGCCAGAAAGCGGCTTTTTCCGTGCGCGTGGCGTGCGTTCCCACGCTCGCATCGAAACCTATTGTTTCGACGCGAGCGTGGGAATTCCCACCTTCACAGCCACAACACAGAAACTTCGCACAGTACAATACGTTCTCGCATAGTTTTCGGTTAATTATATTGTGCCACAGTGACGTTTCGGTTGCCGGCGACAGGATCGGCTACGCCCACCAGGTGAGGAGTGAAGTGCACCAGGCGATACGTATCCGAGGTCGAGGCGCAGACGGTGAATCCGTACTGGAGCATTCTTACGTATTCGTATAACTTTGCTTATAGTGCGTTCGTCCACGGCACGCACACATACAAGCCGCGCTATGTACCTTTTGTAAGAAGAAAAATTACTGCTACTATACTGTGACGCTGCTGTGATCCATCAAAGTCGCAAGCGTATCGTCACCAGGGCTCGGAAACCGGTATTTGCTCCATACAAAAATACCGGTATTCTTTCCGTTCTTATCGTTCTTTGGTTTATTACTTCGTTTTTTAACCAGACAATCTAATAATATACGAAAACATGACTTAAATCCGTTACTGAGCACTCTACATAAAAAAAGCATAAAATAATTCATAATATTGGGCTATTTCGGGGTTTTTGCAAAACACCGGTTTCGAGTCCTGATCGTCACATCCTGACCCCCGATTACAAACTGTTACTATTGCCTGATTAAATTATAATAGGCTCGAGATTACCAGCAAACTTTTGAACCCTACTGCTACAGTGTGCCTGTACCCCGGACACAGCCTGTCCATTTGTGATAATGCACTTTGGTTAATTCTTTCGTGAGGACATGCCGATTGAGCAATAATTGATTGGACATAAAAATCCACTTTGCCAGTTCAGTTTTAGAACCCGTATCGAGATTGGACCTGCAACTGTCTGTGGTTCGGTTGAAATAAATGGCACTTGTGTATTTTTGACACATTTGAATTGCATACCTGGCCCGCATTGCACTTATAAAAAACATTTTTATTTGGTCTTTAAAATTGTTTTTATATGTCAATTAGCCCATGAATTCGGAAGCAGAATCTAAACTATCTAAAGCTAATCCCATCCCACTTTATAAATGCGAAAGTGTGAAGATCATGGAGGTTTAGATGTTTGGATGTTTAGATGTTTGTTACTAAATAACGCAGCAACAACTATTCACGCTTAAACCTTTGAACTGATTTGGATGAAATTTCTTATGGAGATAATTTGAGACCCTAGAAGGGATATGAGGTTGTTTTCATCCTGGAAATATTCCCATAACGGAATGAGAAGGGGGTTGAAAGTTTGCACGGGGAATCATTTCTCAAGTTAGGAATATAAACTCTATACATACAAAAATTCAGAGGTTGATTGTAGTCAGATTTCACTGATGGGTTTTAGTAAAATATCTGAGGATACGAGTTCAAACTAGACGTATTACAGAAAAAGGATCCAACCTACAAAAATCATCAGGGAAATATCAATCTTTAGTTTAAGCAAATATGATTCTAAAATTGGTTCGAGCTTATTGAATTATTTTCCTGTAACTACGTACAACTGTGGATGAGAACTCTTCCACCACAGAAAACAGTATTAAATAAAACGAATCCCTCGCGTTTCCAAAAAGTACCTCGGAACGTGGCTCGATCGATCGGCGTTGAGAGACATTCTATTAAACATACTCCACATTTACCCAAGGAAATTGGTTCTTTGGCTTATCTCAGTTATTCGTTTTTACGCCTTGTTAGTAATTTAATGCGACTGTGCCGCGGATTATCTGAAATTCTGGGATATATAATGGGGTAAGCGGGATTTGTAAGGCTTTGAAGTTAAAACCAGTTCCTATAAATACCGAAATTGTGACGGGAGAATTTTTTATATGATATACCTACGCCAATTTATTTCTAAGAAATTTTTCTTTAGGTCGTAATAAACGGTTTTCACGTGTAAACATATTAATAATATTTTCTGGATCAAAAGAAGCCGACATAGTCGTCGTAAAATATTTAATGTCCTTATACAAACAGTGTATAATAATACTAATTTACCTATAAACAATATAAACAGGGTGTTGTTTAGTGACCTGCAATATTTGTGAATATGATGGGTTTTTTACCTATATAATAAAACATCAAATACTCTTTTCGTTAAATTTTAGGTAGAGTCTAGGCTCTACCTTCTAAAATATGGCTGAAAAAATATGCGTACCGGTGAGGTCACGGGCACTACGGGCAGGGCATGTTGATCAAACGAAGTCTTAACGTGTAACACAATACCGAATAAATCTAAATACAATTTTACTCGACAAGGAAAAGAGTGGAAATGGAGACGAAATGCCCAGCAGTGGGCAAATAGACTTCTGCGTGTTTTTCCTTGTATAAAATATTCCACTACATCAAAACAAAATGAGAGTACAAGAGCGATGAATGATTTGCATTATTTATTCATATTACTATGTACGTTTGTGTCTCAAAGGCTATGTAAGTATTAAGTATTAACTCCACAGTAAAAAAACGCCTTTATTCGGTGCAATGAAGGTAAGAAAAGTAAACATTTCTTTCACGTTTTCTTTTTCCTGTTAACAAATTGAGTTACAACCGTAACTTAATTTGCTACAGTCTCTTATACTTCATATTTACTGTGAAATCATTCTGGCAACGTTTCGGCCACGGAGTACAGGAGTGGCAAAAAACGCACCTTTAATAAACAATACAATAATTATGATAATTTTTGGTAAAAATAAGAATTTGGACTAACATGATTAGAAGTAAAATGCACAGCTAAACCCTTTAAAACGAAATAAAAATGTCACATGATTATTATAACATGATTATTGTAACAATGTGAAATAAATTTAACTCAATATAAGAATAAGAACTGGGAGCAAGTAAAAAAATTTGCATTCTTACTTACTCGGTTTTATGACCGTCAAGGTGAAAATACAAGATTTTTATGGGTTATTTATTAGATAGTTTAGAATTACCTACTTAATTTTCATAAAATAATCATATCAAATGAAGACCAAACTGTTTGATACTGCTCTTAACTGGCTTTATGGCAACTAAGCAGGAAGGAACATCCCCTTTGTTGATAAGAGTTCTTAAAACGTTTATACGTGTTTTTAATACACATTAATTGTATAAACACATTATCGGCAATCTTGTCAATTTAAAGTCATCTCCCCACATCTTTGCGCCGTGGCGCTGTCCTCAATTACGGCGTCGGTAAGGTCACTAATGGCGTTGTGGCATCCGGGGTGCCGCCCTGAGGGTTTGATACCTTGAGTGGGTCAACGCACCTTACTCCGAGTTCAGTTGACCCCCACTTTAGAGGTTGAGGTTCACCCTGTATATATGTTACTTTGAGTTTATTCCTAGAAAACTCGCAACGTAGTATTTTTTTCTCGTTATTTTGCGAAATTTGAATAAAACAAATAAAATCCTCAATACTAGTTACGTATAATAGTTCTAACTATTATATAATAAAGTTTGGCACTGAATTTTATAATTTCAACTGTGATAAAAATGAAAACATTGATAAGTACCTTGGTAAGTGTGTGTATGCTTTTCTCTTAAAAATAAAACAGATACGCAATAAATTATTGCATTCAAACTGCGTAGGTACAGTACAGCAATAACATATTATGAAACGGGGCATGCAAAAATATCTGACACTAATCCTATAGCAATAAGGCCGTGTCAGATATTTATGCGTGCCGAGTGTCATCACATACCTATTATTTCCGGTGCCGGTTCATACTATACACAAGTATGTACGTAGATACATACAATTTACGTACAACGTACAATAGATAATATTTGTATAGAGCACATTCACAATTAATAAGTCCAGACATTTACAATTAATAACAGATTATATGACGGACATGTAAAATAAAATTGATTTAAACTTTCACGATTTCACTCATTATTATAACAAAACAGAACGGGTATTAGCATGTTTTTACGCGATTAAGTCCCGTTTTGTTTATGATTTTAATTTAAACTTGAATTTTTATTTGATTTAATTTCATGTTGATCTTAATTAGGATTTTAATTTTAATTTCAATTATATTTCCTGAAAAATATTTAAATATATAATTGAGTTTCTAAAATCGTAAATGAGCATTTTTCCTGAAATGTATAATGATAAAGACAGTGTACTATTAACAGAATCAAGATAATTATCTATCTTTCATTCATATTTCGCCAAAAAATTAAGAAAAGCTACCAATTTTGGGACGTTGCCAGGTTGCAAATAATTTACCTTCTCGAAGAAAATTTGTCTTTGTAGTGAGTGATGACTTTGTAGTGGTGGAGATTCTCTTTGTAACCGACAGATTGGACGAGGTCCATTAAGGCTTTAGGCCTCCGTACATGTTCCGAACTAATATTATTAGTTCGGAAACTTAACATGTACGGAGGTATGACAGGAGGACGACCGCTGTAGCTTAGTGACGACCGCTTTAGCTAAGTTGGTAGTGACCCTGCCTACGAAGTAGGAGGTCCTGGGTTCGAATCCCGATAAGGGCATTTATTTGTGTGATGAACACGAATATTTGTTCCTGAGTCATGGATGTTTCCTATGTATTTAAGTATTTGTATCTATTAAATATATCGTCGTCTAGTATCCATAACACAAGCCTTATTGAGCTTACTATGGGACTAGTTCGATTTGTGTAAGATTGTCCCCTAATATTTATTTATTTTAAATAAAAACACATTAATAAGCTTCTGAAATATTTAGCTAGCCTGTTACTTTAAACGAGCCATTCTCTCTTATCTAAGTTAATAAAGGTTTTATTATGTACCTAATCGGTTTCTAGGAAACTGCTTGAGAGGCCTTGGAAGTTTGAAATACTTAACAATTTAGGCTATATGATTCAATTTCGTTTTTTTTGGGGTTCCGTACCTCAAAAGGCAAAAATGGACTCCTTATAGAATCACATTGTTGTCCGTCTGTCTGTCAAGACGCTTTTCTAGGGAACGCGTTGAAAATTAAACTATATACTCTAGTCTACAGTTCCTTGAAGCTGTAAAAAAAATATTAAAAATTATTAAAAAAACTTCGAATTTAACGTAAAACAAGATACGGTCGTTTATGCCGCAACATCTTGAATCATAAGAAAAATAACCTAAATCTTTCCCAGCATCTTTTCACTAAGTAGTGTAGAGGCTGGCTGCCTCTACAGAAGAATTATGAATATAATTCAAATAACTGTCAGTCTAGATAATGTTTAAATAAAATATAATTCAGTTCTCATCTGAGCGCTGCCCCTGACATGATATAATTTTTGGAACTGAATAAACCCTAAATTCACAAGTGCAATATCCCTTAACCCCTTTCGTATAGTGGAGGCGCGGGGTAAAAATGTAGACCCCCTTACAGTAGCTTATAAAATAAGTTTTAAATCTAATTACTTTATCACCTATACAAAAATAACAATATCTACACTTTCATTTTCAAGTTTACCTTGAAAGTAGCCATCGCCGGCGCTAAGTTAATTTAAGAAACATCTTTATTGTGCCTTGAAAGTTTCCTTCGCAATAAACTTTTTACGTGGAATCTCCTTTATATTAAAATAAGCTTACTCCATCTTAAACTCCGGACATTAATATTCCGTAGCCCTTTTATATATTCACTTCCCTAAATTAAATTAACTCGGTAAATAAATGAAGAGTCCACAAACAGTAATAAAGACCTAAAGTTTCAAGTTTGGGCGTTTGAAACACTTTTTCGGAGTTTCGACATGTTGTAATTTGAATAAAATATAGATATTCTTCTTTCAAACTGCTATAGCATTTCTGATTTTTATAGATGTGCATGTAGTAAAATAGATTCTGCATTGTTTATGTAGTATGTATTACTAAGCATTTAAAAAATTCCATTTTCTTCATTGTGACGTTTTCTGCTGATTTTACGTTATTTCTACTTAGAATTAATTATGTACCTACAAATTTGTACGGAACCCTCGGTGGGCGGGTCTGACTCGCATTTGTTTGGTTTTTTTACTATAATTCAGGCCCTCATCTGAAATTTCTTAAGTTTCCTGGTCCGCCATGACGAAAGTTTGCCCATCACTGGATTATTTCATTTAACCGTATATTAAAAAATGAAAATATCCAGTAACAACAAATAGTACCTTAAGTGTTGTCTCATCTAGAATGCTCGACATAGCCATGCTATGTTCTCTTAGTATATTGAAACAGGACCGCTAAACACATCTGCCATCTATCCCTTGTGAACGAAACCTCTAACTACTTTTTGTTTCTAAAGTCATGATCACAATCAAAAGTTCAAAATCAAAAATTAATTCAAGGAAATAAGTAAAAACGTCAAAAATATAAACAATATAAATAAGGAATAATAATAATGTAAATTTATTAAATATACTTATAGTAACATAATATATCTTGATCGCAGCCAATCTAGATAATTAAGACTTTTCTTGCCAGCATACATGACGAAACTACCATTGTCATCATGCATAATAAAAATCTTTTACAAATTATTTCATTATTATTACTATTTTTGAATTAACACGTTTATTGAATTATTTGTACGTCATAATTTCCACCTTTTGACAATTCTCAACCTAAAATAAAGATGAAGTAGATTAGAATGGTAGTACGACTTCAAATGTGATGGCAACACAGTACACATGTCAGTTGTAAAACTGTTTTGGTTTTTTCTCTTTTAAAGTTTGTTTATATTTGTTGTCGGCATCGGTTAAATTTCATAAAGTTCCTATTTGTTTCAATCGGGGATCTCAATATTATTTTAACGTCGAGTTGAGCGTAACCTCCTCCGTTTATAATTTGAATCTCGTTATTGTGAGCAGACTCGTGAGATAAGACTCTTTGTGTTGCGCTTTTTGGTTTCAGATAAAAGACTCGTGTTATTTATTGTGATAAGTGAGATTTGACTCGTGAAACACACAAAGAAAGACTGAATTATATTAAAAAAAACGTATTTTGTTTAAAAAAAACTGTCCGAATTTTTATACAAAATTGGTGCAAACTCATTAACAGTCTTATGTCGTAAACACAGCTAATGGACGATTTAAAAAATTTCAAATTTGCCTTTGAGCACTTCCAGAAATATAAAACTAGAAAATGAAATCTTGTGGTTTATTTTTGCATCTATGCGTAACTGCCCATATGTACACATATCGTCAGATGCCATGTAAAACTTACTTACTGCCGAACAATTAATGATTTCGGCATCAAGTATACGTTTTACTGACCATCTGACAAAATTGAAGGGTCCACTGCAATAATGAAGAATGTTCAAAATTATTAAATTTTAAGTAAATACGTGATTCGCGTCATGTGTTCGAATAGCGTATTTACTGGGAATTACAATAATTTTGAACATTCATCTTTATTGCAGTGGGCCCTTCAAATACGATAAATTACAATTACCTTCCTATATATAGCTATATAGGTACGTATATAACTATATATATGTATATATATATATATATATACATATGTATATACATATATATATATATATATATACGTATTTTAGTACCGTTCACACGGGATAGATGGCTGCACATGTAGGTTGCCTTGAAATCGGCTGAGTTGCCAGTCTATACCCAAGTATACAATAGTAGTCTTTGGACATAGCCAGCCGTAGCCAGCACTCATTAATGAAGCTGTACATTGAATCTACGGCGTTTTATTGGCTCGGACTGCCAGCCACAGATAAGACTTCGTAACGAGCGAGATAACTATACAAAAATACAAAAATGCAAAATACAAAATAATTTATTTAACTGAAAAAATGTATACATGTTAGATTGTCCGTCAGTGACCAAACTAGGCCGAGCCTGTATCTTGGCCATCTGCGAGTGCGGTTATCAAAAAACGAATCGAAATTAATTTAGTAAGGTAGGTACATTTCGTTAGCAAGCAGGTATGGTATGGTATGGTATAATATTAAACTAGTTGTGTGGAGTGTTGGTGTGTGATGTGTGTGTGTGTTTGTGTGTGTGTGTGTGTGTGTATGTGTGTGTGTCAGGCCCTCCGCCAATTTGATGTATCATGTTGTGATAATATAGTTAACGCAATTCTAGTATTACTTTATTTTAATGCAGTTAATTATGTCTTCCGTTTCACTATAGGACAACCCGAATAACCAATGTTTCACTACCCTTTTAGCTCTTGGAACTGATATACATTTAATATTACAATGGTTGCAGATGTAGTTATATATGCAGCAATGAGAGTAGGCTGGTGATCTCCTAGCGAGAGCGGATCTGTAAGAAGGTGGTGGGAGTTTGTAGATACGCTTACGCAGCATTTCCTCGTGACGGGCGGAGTTAAAAACATTGGCATGAGTACGCGTGATCGCTTTCATGATAAAGAGCTGTCTGACTCTGAGCAGTTTCGTTTCTCCGTACAGCAAGTTTGTATGATAGCGATATGGCTTTTTTAGCATAACCTTAATTACTGCTCTCTGCGCACGCTCCAGCAGTATCAAGTGGCTCTTGGCAGCGCAACCCCAAACCGCCACTCCATACTGTAGGATAGACTGTCCCAGCGCGTGGTAGTAACTGCAGTTAAAGAGGTTGCGTTAGATTGAATTTTCGTACAAAAATTGGTGCACATGCAATGAAATGTTGAAATAACGTGCCTTATAATAGGCCGCAAAGTCCCTCGTTTCCGGTGCGGATAGACGAAAGACCTTTAATGGAATTTAATACGAAATTGCCGGCCTAGGCCTGTCAGATGTTTTTTTAATTTCCATTTCACGTTTATTTGTAACACAGCATCACGGCGTTCAGTCATTAAGAAAACAATAAATGATGTTTGCTATATTTTGCACTTTTATTTATATAACAAATAACACATTATAAACAATTTCCAATAAATTTAACCACACGAATACGCATTTAAAATATTTCATCTAAATATTCGCGGTAAAAATGTATACTGAAACAGTTTTTTGGAAAGGAAAATGAAAAATGTTCATTCTGTAATTCAATTTTTTGTCTACTTTATTTTATTGTCTCTAGAAAATAAAGTTTGATTTTTTGGAGTGTTTTTAATTTATTTCATTGAATATTTGAAAAAAGCACTATACCTCGGCGTGAAAAGGAGTTGCCAGCCTCGTAACTATCTGGGCTAGCTGTCGCTCGGCCATCTATATGTACTCGGCCGGCAACCCCTTACTTCCCGGCCTCTGCAGTAATGTACCATTAAGTAAGTCGAGATACAAGCCCTTGTTCATAAAAACGCTATAATCTTAATTGTAAATACTATTTTGAAATGAATGGGATCAATCTGGATATCCTTTCAATACAATACGATACCATACATGATTTTATAATCATACTTTCTTGCACACCGAAAGAAAATTATAATGCAAACTTATACCGGGTGCTGCCTGTACTAGGAGCAAAAATTAAAACATAGATTGTACTCCTCAAACTGAACAACATTTCAGCGACATTTAAAAATAACTTATGTTTTAATTTTTAGTACACTTTAAAGTTTATTTGAAGCCGCAATGTATTGCGATGTTTTTTATGTTTGTAGCGTGACAAGCGATGTCAATTAGATTACATTGAATGTACGTTACATTGAAAATACTTTTTAATTTGTATGAAAAAGATAAAATCTAAAGATTAAATATTTTTTACAAGTTGTTGAACAAAAGTTTTATTGTTTGCTGAGTAAAATCTACGTTTTGATTATTTGCTCGTATTATAGGCAACAACCGGTATAAAAACAATGGTAAACAATATGCGGGCTTATCTATCTTATCTAATATTTTTGTACTTTTAAAATGGTACTTTCCTTTCTTAGGGTATTAAACTCAATACTTTAACATATTTCCTTATTTTAATAGGATCTTATACACCGTGTCCCCGAATAACCCGAAAAACTTTAACTATGGATTCTAACAACTATTAGGAGTAAAAAAAGTTATATGATGTATGTCGAAAAACGGTTACTTTCCGAGATATTCATTATTTTTTAAATGAAAACTCCCAAGTGTGTAACAAGCCCTTATAAATGTGACTAAGTTACTTTTACAATTTTTTTTAAATATTTTAATTAAACAGCAATTAACCTTCGCAGTATTTGTCGGTAAGCGACTACGAGTCCAAAAAATTGACCTTTTGTTTCCATTTTAGCTTTTTTTTCCTTTTTGATATCTTTTCCTCAAGTAAGATGTTTACAAGGAGGGGCTCAATTTACTGATTTATTTTGTTCCATAAGACTATTAATGTAAAGTGACAAAATTCGACATAATGTTGATATAACGTTATTTACTTGTAATACCATCAGGAATACGTGGTTAAAATTTTGCGGGTAATTCGGGGGCACGGTGTATATTTTTTACCTAATTGTATCCATACATAATTTACCATCTTATTCTAATTCTTCAGTCTCTTTCTGAAGAACGGTAAAAAAAGTAGATGTTATTTGTTATCTACTGTGGCAAAACCGCTGTTAAATAAGGATGGAGACACTGGCCCAAATATTACTTTTATAGCCGAGTACGACTGTCTTCGCCTGGCCGACGCTTACGAAATCCTTTTAATTATTTAAATTAGGTTCGGCATGTGTCATATGCATTCTACTAGCCTCATTATCGACTGGGATCAGTTTTGAACAGACACATATTTAGTTCGGCAAAAACAATCACTTCATCTTTAAAATGGGTAAAACTTAAAAGCGAAGCGGATGAAAATGTTTCCAGGAAAACAAAAAAATAACAGTCTCATAGGTAAGTGTCGATAAAATTTTGAAGACACAACTTTGTTCCATACTGATGATGAATTTTTATTATCAATTTATTTTCTATTATTTTAATTGTCTTGTTTTGACGCCTAGAGACCTTTTACATCTCTGAAAATGTAGTTATTAGTTTATTATAACGTATTAATGAAATCGAATGTAATAATGTCATACCTGTTGTTAAAAAAGAGAAACTGGTGAGTTTCTTCCGGCGCTTCTTCTCACCAGAAGGTCACTACCCGAAGCGCCAAAAGAAAAGAAATGAAATAATATTTAGACACAGACTTGTAAAAGAGCCCTTGAGGGCCTACTTGCAAAAATAAACTATTTTATTTTATTTTATTATTTTATTTTACTTTTAAGTACATATTTTTAATCCCAAATGTCTACATGTTTTCCCGCCATCTCCTTTTTCGGTCTGCCTCAATTTATTTATTTAAACCTTATTGCATAATAACCCGAAGACCACGTCGTGAAAAAGTGCTTTTCCATGGCTGTCAGGAAGAGAGGGAGAGGTAGACCGCCAACTACCTGGATGACAAATGTCTAAAGCGACACGACGAAACTTGGCCTAACTGTTGACAATGCTCACCAGCGGAGCAAATGGCGCCTTATGATTAAGAAAGCCGACCCCGCGTAACGGGAAAAGGCGAGGCAAAAGAAGAAACTTTATTGCATAATACAAGGAAGCACAAATGGCGGACTTAATGCCGTAAGGCATTCTCTACCAGTCAACCATAAGGGTAAACAGAGATTATAGGTGCGGTATTTTAATTTATAACCAAATAGTACATAAAGTGGGTTAAAAATAATAAACTACGTATATGGACATAATAATATACATTTATTTAATCATAAACCGTATTAATATTTATGATGGTATTGTCTCCATACAAAAAAAACGATATTATCTTCCATTATTTTCGTTCTTTAGTTCATTATTTGATTTTTTAATGGGGCAATCTAATAATAAACCAGAAAAGTAGTAATTAAGTTCACACTAACGATCAGAATGCGTTATAGCATTAAGTTCGCATTTTGTACAACAAGTTTTCTATTGTAAAATAGTATATTTTAATAATGAAACAATACAACCGCAGGCAGGCAATCAGCTCTGTAAAATGTAAAATACCGCAGATTGTAATGGAATTCAAAGCCATTTAATTACCTGTTATATCCGCGATAATCGTGGTTGGTTCTTGATTATTATCTGTCTCGCTCATTATCTACAGCTGCGAGGAATTATTACACTATTAATTACAATTTATTACCAAAACATTTATGTACCGCTAGATAGACCTGGTGGAAGCGAATATACAGGTTGTTTCATTGAACGTAACTCGTGCTCCGCCCGTGGTAAGTACAAAATTTTACGTCTCCCCCAGACCATGAACTAAGGTCCCAAACGAAGCAGCGCTTGCATTATAGGTATCAGACGACGATATACATACTTATATAGATAAATACATATTTAAATAGATAGAAAGCAGCATTCAGGAACAAATACTCGTTCTCATCGCACAAATATTTGCCCTTACCAGGGTGAACCCGGGATCTCTAGCTTCGTAAGCGGTGTCAATCCCACTAGGCCAAATAGCTTGGCAACTTCGTTGGTGACACTCACATGTGTGCTTTTTGTTATGTGCAGCCTTAACTACTCATACAAGTTACCGCCAACACGAACGACGACCGACGGAGGCAGCCGACGGAGGCTCCCGTTCGTGTTGACGGTAACTTGTGTGAGTAGTTACGGCTGCACATAAAAAAGCACACATCTGAGTGTCACCAACGAAGTTGCCATATAGTAACTAAATATTACATTAAAGCAAATATCAAACTGATAGATTACTTGAGGCATGTAATGTCACCTGTCATCTTAATGGAATAGGGTCTAACTAGAACAAAGCATAAGTACATCGAATATAACCTGAGGGCTAACTTGATACAGGTCCAGCTTGTGAACTGGGAGTGACAGAGCACGATCATTAGTCAAGTACGTAGGTACTTGTGTAGTTTCTCACAAATACCACAGCAATAGCAGTAATTTTTACCCGACTGCGGCGAAGCCCAAAGGAGGGTTATGTGTTTGACCTGTATGTATGTCCGTTCCTGTGTCCGCTCGTAACTACTCAACGGCACAACCGATTTTGATAAATGATACATCATTAGATTCGACTTGATGACGCGAGTGTCACTGGGTATGAAGTTTTAAAATAAACAAAATGGCGGATTTTATGCACTTTAAAGTGCTCCGCGGTCGGGTTTTTTTTTAGTAAAAATATTTAGTTATTCTTCCTATAAAGGGTACATCGCGCGCTTGAATGTCTGCGCGCCCTGTACGAACGCGCTACAAGCAGAGTTTTAAGAATGCGTAAGAATGCTCCAGTATGGATCGCACTCACACATACGTGCAATTGCGCGACTGTTTGAATACGTGTCGCGCGCTCCTAAATGGCCGACGTTGGACTACTTGTTCCTCTTTATACTTTGCAAATACTATGAAATCTATGAGAGCTATGGTACCCAAGTCGTTTCGACATGCACCTTTCAAAAAGGGCTTGTGGGTTTGAATCCTGGCTCTTACCAGTAAGTTTTTCGGAAGTTATATACAAAATATGATTTGATATAAATATCACATTATATTTCGTAACCATTAGCCTTTCGGTGAAGGAAACTTGCTTATAGTGCGTTCGTAAACAGCAGTGGCGTAGCGAGGGCAGGCAGGGCACGTGCCCTGGGCGCCAACAAGGAGGGGGTCTCAAAAACGTTTGCTAACTACGTATACAAAAAAACACCATCCATCCAAATTCGCAAACATGGCGAAATCTTAAAAAAGGCTTGACTGCACCCCCCTCCGACCGCAATTGCACATGGATTATCCGCCCCGGTTGTTACTAAGAAACAAAGGGCGCAGTTTGGATGGATGTGTGCCCTGGGCGCCAATTTACGTCGCTACGCCTCTGGTCAGCACACGAACAAGTCACGCGATGTACATTTCGTAGGAAGAAAAATTACTACTATTAAATCTAAAGCAAGAGAAGGATCCTACAATAGAATTAATTGAAGTGCTCGAGATGATAATAATGTTGCTGCCCTGTGACACTTATTGCTTTTCACTCAAGCTGTGAGGAAAATAAGATTTAAGCAAATAATGCCCTAAAACGTAATAACGCGAGAAAATTTTCAGGAAAATTGAGATAACTACTAGTATAGTCAAATTAGGCGATTTTTTACAAAAGTGCGGAAGTAATTAAAAACAGTCATGGAAACTTTTCTAAATTATTTTGTGTGGCTTGAAAATCACCTCCAATATAACCCTTAGCAAATTCACCCACCGGAAGGGGGTGAAATGGGGTGAAAATCTTTAAATATTCGTAACTTCGTGGGGATAATAGAAACAGTCGGTGCAATTTGACATACACTTTAAACCGTTATGATCTACATTCGCACCAAGTATTTTCTTAATCCGACTTACGGAACATACTAAAAAAAATGATTAAAAAAAAAAATCTTATCTATTTTATTGCGGCTCCGGGGAAAATGGAACAGTCGGTGCAAGTTGGCAGACTTATCACAAAAATGGTCCAAATATATTACCAGGTTTGCACCTGGATGCGTCACACGGAAAGCCCTTTTCCAAATTTTCTTATCCCTCTACTTCGGGGGAAATTTGAACAGTCGTGCAAATTTTACTATAATATCTATTATGAATTTACTACATTCGCCGGTTAAGAAAAAAAGAAATTTCTTAGCGGAAGTACATAATACAAGTTTAGCAAAATTACGGTACGGAATGGCGCGTCGGCGCGCGAGGGGGGTGGAGTGGAGCGGAGCAGCCTCTCCTCGCCGCTAACCATTCCGTACTGTTTTTGCCAGATCCAGTAAGATTTTTTTTTTCTTTAACCGGCGAATGTATGAATTCATAATAGATGGGCGAATATTTAAGAGGGTCAATGTCTCGCTATGGTAATCCAGACTACTAAAGAATTCCAAAGCCGAAGTATTTTATTTCGTTACTTAGATAAGGCAGGTAAGGCAGTGGATGCAAAAACCGCTTTAAGCTTGAATCACCCAAAAAAAAGATAAATATTGAGAAAATTGTGTCTAAAATGGCAATAATAGGCGTGTCCCATTCCTATTTCTTCCAATTTTTGATGTTATAAAAAAATAACTATAAGGAATGTTTTAAGTACTGCACATCAGTATTACACTTAAAATAAATAAAGATTGTTTTTCATCAAAAACATTTTCAAAAAGTAACACTTCACCCCGCACCTCGGGCGATCGGCAAACTTCGGAGATGATACACGTCGCGAGATTCGAGTAGTATTTAATTTTGATTCTCTAAAGTTTGTCATCATTATGGTCTTTCTCATTTTTCACCGTATCTTCATAATTTATTTACAGTGGAGTATTATTGTATAACCATATCAAAGTACACATGGGACTATTTAGTGCCATCTTGTCTTGTTATAATATACCTAATTATTTTGTAAAGCCGCATTTTCTAGAATTTGTCATTATTGGCAACATTATTTTCGGCAACATTGTCAGATACCCCAATGACGCGTGTTGCTAATAATGACAATGTGTTAGGCGTATAATGACGATTGTTACCAATAATGATTTTAGTATATGAATTCCTAGATAATAGACGTGTATTTTATAGTTTCGAACATGTGAGTGAGTGACTGAGAGTGATTGAATAATGATGAAGAAAAAATGAATCATATTTAATATTATCAAACCGCGATAAGAATACGATTCCGAAGTACCGTTTGTACAAAAGTACATACAATAAATAAATATGTCGTATCGTGATAAAATAACAACGTTACATTAGCCAAAAATATCTGATTATTGGCTTGGATAAAGTCGCAGAGAGGGCGCTAGTTATGACTGACCATTTAGTATTAGATCCTTTTTGAGTAATGCAGGCAGTTTAGATTAAAAGGAGGAAATATGACGTTGATGGATGAATTGTCAGTCATCTTTGGGAAATGTACGGAATTACGTGGCTCTCTGGGAATTTATCGTGTAACTTCTTTTATTATCACTGCGACATTTAGATTGTGTAAAGAAAGACATGAAGAGCAATACACCAGTACTCAAACTGGTGCGGATACTGGATTATTGGATGATTATTGGACCATACCACTAGGGTGGCCAAAGGTGATCTGGAACCCAAAGGTATGGTTGTAGGCCTTCCTCGTCATCAGAAGTGGGATACGGAGCTACTTGCCCCACATAAATTCGAAGATTTGGTATGTCATAATTTTCATGTAATCTTAAATGCGACGGTCTAGGAAAAGACACTACGTGTCATAGTTTACGAGCACGGAGAACACAGTTTACGAGCAAGGAGAACGCAGGCAAGGGTAGCATGTTAAACTAACCCAGCAACGTAGCAAATGTAGAGTAAACGTACCTATGGGAGTCATGTTGTAATTCAATGAGCAATGTCCGTTTCTTTGCGTATCGGAAGCGTATACAGTTTGTACTTAAATAACAAAAAGAACATAGACACGCGTTTGGAGCACCTCGGTGCCATATCCCTCTCTTTCAGAGGATGACAGTGGAGCACCACGGTGCCATATCCCTCTCTTCAGAGGATGACAGTTGGAGCACCTCGGTGCCATATCCCTCTCTTTCGTAGGATGACGGTTGGAGCACCTCGCTGCCATATCCCTCTATTTCGGAGGATGACGGTTGGAGCACCTCGGTGCCATATCCCTCTATTTCAGAGGACGACGATTGGAGCACCTCGGTGCCATATCCCTCTATTTCGGAGGATGATGGTTGGAGCACCTCGGTGCCATATCCCTCTATTTCAGAGGACGACGATTGGAGCACCTCGGTGCCATATCCCTCTATTTCGGAGGATGACGGTTGGAGCACCTCGGTGCCATAACCCTCTATTTTGGAGGATGACGGTTGGAGCACCTCGGTGCCATAACCCTCTATTTTGGAGGATGACGGTTGGAGCACCTCGGTGCCATATCCCTCTATTCAGAGGACGACAATTGGAGCACCTCGGTGCCATATCCCTCTATTTCAGAGGATGACGGTTGGAGCACCTCGGTGCCATATCCCTCTATTCAGAGGACGACAATTGGAGCACCTCGGTGCCATAACCCTCTGCTTATTCCAGAGGACGACGTTCATATCACACTCAGTAGACACAACACATGCCAAACCGTATCCGATTCCGTTTTCTTTTGTTATAATGACAGTAGTTATTCTTGCTAAGTTTAATTAAGTAGTGAAGTACAAATTGTGGTCAGGAAACGGCCGAGTCGGTGAATAGAGGTCCTGTCCTTTCGCTGTCTCATGTTACAGAAGAGTCACACTGTCACACGAGGACGTGTGACTGGTCAGGACGGCCGTGTCGTATCGTGATAAAATAACAACGTTACATTAGCCAAAAATATCTGATTATTGGCTTGGATAAAGTCGCAGAGAGGGCGCTAGTTATGACTGACCATTTAGTATTAGATCCTTTTTGAGTAATGCAGGCAGTTTAGATTAAAAGGAGGAAATATGACGTTGATGGATGAATTGTCAGTCATCTTTGGGAAATGTACGGAATTACGTGGCTCTCTGGGAATTTATCGTGTAACTTCTTTTATTATCACTGCGACATTTAGATTGTGTAAAGAAAGACATGAAGAGCAATACACCAGTACTCAAACTGGTGCGGATACTGGATTATTGGATGATTATTGGACCATACCACTAGGGTGGCCAAAGGTGATCTGGAACCCAAAGGTATGGTTGTAGGCCTTCCTCGTCATCAGAAGTGGGATACGGAGCTACTTGCCCCACATAAATTCGAAGATTTGGTATGTCATAATTTTCATGTAATCTTAAATGCGACGGTCTAGGAAAAGACACTACGTGTCATAGTTTACGAGCACAGAGAACACAGTTTACGAGCAAGGAGAACGCAGGCAAGGGTAGCATGTTAAACTAACCCAGCAACGTAGCAAATGTAGAGTAAACGTACCTATGGGAGTCATGTTGTAATTCAATGAGCAATGTCCGTTTCTTTGCGTATCGGAAGCGTATACAGTTTGTACTTAAATAACAAAAAGAACATAGACACGCGTTTGGAGCACCTCGGTGCCATATCCCTCTCTTTCAGAGGATGACAGTGGAGCACCACGGTGCCATATCCCTCTCTTCAGAGGATGACAGTTGGAGCACCTCGGTGCCATATCCCTCTCTTTCGTAGGATGACGGTTGGAGCACCTCGCTGCCATATCCCTCTATTTCGGAGGATGACGGTTGGAGCACCTCGGTGCCATATCCCTCTATTTCAGAGGACGACGATTGGAGCACCTCGGTGCCATATCCCTCTATTTCGGAGGATGATGGTTGGAGCACCTCGGTGCCATATCCCTCTATTTCAGAGGACGACGATTGGAGCACCTCGGTGCCATATCCCTCTATTTCGGAGGATGACGGTTGGAGCACCTCGGTGCCATAACCCTCTATTTTGGAGGATGACGGTTGGAGCACCTCGGTGCCATAACCCTCTATTTTGGAGGATGACGGTTGGAGCACCTCGGTGCCATATCCCTCTATTCAGAGGACGACAATTGGAGCACCTCGGTGCCATATCCCTCTATTTCAGAGGATGACGGTTGGAGCACCTCGGTGCCATATCCCTCTATTCAGAGGACGACAATTGGAGCACCTCGGTGCCATAACCCTCTGCTTATTCCAGAGGACGACGTTCATATCACACTCAGTAGACACAACACATGCCAAACCGTATCCGATTCCGTTTTCTTTTGTTATAATGACAGTAGTTATTCTTGCTAAGTTTAATTAAGTAGTGAAGTACAAATTGTGGTCAGGAAACGGCCGAGTCGGTGAATAGAGGTCCTGTCCTTTCGCTGTCTCATGTTACAGAAGAGTCACACTGTCACACGAGGACGTGTGACTGGTCAGGACGGCCGTGTCGTATCGTGATAAAATAACAACGTTACATTAGCCAAAAATATCTGATTATTGGCTTGGATAAAGTCGCAGAGAGGGCGCTAGTTATGACTGACCATTTAGTATTAGATCCTTTTTGAGTAATGCAGGCAGTTTAGATTAAAAGGAGGAAATATGACGTTGATGGATGAATTGTCAGTCATCTTTGGGAAATGTACGGAATTACGTGGCTCTCTGGGAATTTATCGTGTAACTTCTTTTATTATCACTGCGACATTTAGATTGTGTAAAGAAAGACATGAAGAGCAATACACCAGTACTCAAACTGGTGCGGATACTGGATTATTGGATGATTATTGGACCATACCACTAGGGTGGCCAAAGGTGATCTGGAACCCAAAGGTATGGTTGTAGGCCTTCCTCGTCATCAGAAGTGGGATACGGAGCTACTTGCCCCACATAAATTCGAAGATTTGGTATGTCATAATTTTCATGTAATCTTAAATGCGACGGTCTAGGAAAAGACACTACGTGTCATAGTTTACGAGCACGGAGAACACAGTTTACGAGCAAGGAGAACGCAGGCAAGGGTAGCATGTTAAACTAACCCAGCAACGTAGCAAATGTAGAGTAAACGTACCTATGGGAGTCATGTTGTAATTCAATGAGCAATGTCCGTTTCTTTGCGTATCGGAAGCGTATACAGTTTGTACTTAAATAACAAAAAGAACATAGACACGCGTTTGGAGCACCTCGGTGCCATATCCCTCTCTTTCAGAGGATGACAGTGGAGCACCACGGTGCCATATCCCTCTCTTCAGAGGATGACAGTTGGAGCACCTCGGTGCCATATCCCTCTCTTTCGTAGGATGACGGTTGGAGCACCTCGCTGCCATATCCCTCTATTTCGGAGGATGACGGTTGGAGCACCTCGGTGCCATATCCCTCTATTTCAGAGGACGACGATTGGAGCACCTCGGTGCCATATCCCTCTATTTCGGAGGATGATGGTTGGAGCACCTCGGTGCCATATCCCTCTATTTCAGAGGACGACGATTGGAGCACCTCGGTGCCATATCCCTCTATTTCGGAGGATGACGGTTGGAGCACCTCGGTGCCATAACCCTCTATTTTGGAGGATGACGGTTGGAGCACCTCGGTGCCATAACCCTCTATTTTGGAGGATGACGGTTGGAGCACCTCGGTGCCATATCCCTCTATTCAGAGGACGACAATTGGAGCACCTCGGTGCCATATCCCTCTATTTCAGAGGATGACGGTTGGAGCACCTCGGTGCCATATCCCTCTATTCAGAGGACGACAATTGGAGCACCTCGGTGCCATAACCCTCTGCTTATTCCAGAGGACGACGTTCATATCACACTCAGTAGACACAACACATGCCAAACCGTATCCGATTCCGTTTTCTTTTGTTATAATGACAGTAGTTATTCTTGCTAAGTTTAATTAAGTAGTGAAGTACAAATTGTGGTCAGGAAACGGCCGAGTCGGTGAATAGAGGTCCTGTCCTTTCGCTGTCTCATGTTACAGAAGAGTCACACTGTCACACGAGGACGTGTGACTGGTCAGGACGGCCGTGTCGTATCGTGATAAAATAACAACGTTACATTAGCCAAAAATATCTGATTATTGGCTTGGATAAAGTCGCAGAGAGGGCGCTAGTTATGACTGACCATTTAGTATTAGATCCTTTTTGAGTAATGCAGGCAGTTTAGATTAAAAGGAGGAAATATGACGTTGATGGATGAATTGTCAGTCATCTTTGGGAAATGTACGGAATTACGTGGCTCTCTGGGAATTTATCGTGTAACATTTAGATTGTGTAAAGAAAGACATGAAGAGCAATACACCAGTACTCAAACTGGTGCGGATACTGGATTATTGGATGATTATTGGACCATACCACTAGGGTGGCCAAAGGTGATCTGGAACCCAAAGGTATGGTTGTAGGCCTTCCTCGTCAAATATAATTATAAGTCAAATTGTAATATCTTCTTAATTTAAGTGCAGTGCAGACACTTATAGATACAGTGTAACCTGGATAACTGGGACCTCAAGAGACCCGCAAATTTGTCTCACTTAAAGAGTACATTCCGCTTACCCAGTCTCAGATCCAGGTATAAATAAATATCTGTCTCATTTACAGAGGGTTCTATTAATAGAAGGTAAGAATAGAGGTTATTTCAGTTATAGAGGTGCGACTACTAAATAAAATATACAATATCTATGTATGTATACACATGTGAAATCGAAGACACTGCGAACTGACCACTTGTCACTTAACTGTCTTCGTTTGTACATGAGTTGTTTAGTATCAGAATAGGTATTAAAAATAATATAATTAAACATGTTTTTTATAAACGACACAGATTTCATCGCGTATCGGCGTAAAGGATAGGTATTAACTTATTTTTTCACGCAGTGATAAAGATTTAAGCCCTCTTTTCTGCATATTTCAATTTAATTTAAACCTTCGTTTCAGCATTCATCATTTATCAATTACCTAAACATCCGGACTATAGAAAAAACAAACTAAAACTTGAGGTAATTTAGGCACAATTACCACGTGCGCAATTCGTGGGTAGGCTAAAAACTAGTAAAAAAAAACGGAAATTTATCTGCAACATATTCCGAGTCGGAGAGAAAAAAAAATTGTCGTCTCAGTTACAGAGATCAATACCTATAAAATTAAAAGAAATCCCAATTATAGAGGTAAATAAGACGATAAAATCGAATGAACTAGGTAATCCCAGATATAGAGGTCTGTTGTGTCCCACTAACAGAGGTCATTTTTATGTCGTCTCACTTACAGAGGTAAATAAGACGATAAAATCGAAAGAACTAATCTTAGGCATAGAGGTCTGTTGTGTCCCACTAACAGAGGTAATTCAGTGATTTAGGTGCCGGGACCTCAGCATGAGTTTCAGCTATGGAGGTTTCTCACTTATCCAGGTCCCAGTTATCCAGGTTTCACTGTAATACATTTAGAACTTACTTCTTGGTAAATGCTGTGTGTGTGTGTTTTAATAAAATATATTATAGTCGACAGTATTTGACAAATCTCTCATTATTTTCCACATCATTTTCATGTTATACAATTGTGACCGAACGTATTTAGCACACTAATTATCTATTTTATTTTCTTTATGCCAGGTGATGATACAGATAGCACTGAAGACGATAGTGTTATGTTTTATGTTGAATTATTACATTTTTTCTATTTTATTTAAGTCGGTGATCTAATTAATGATTTTTTTCCAAGTTTTAGAACTTTTTTGTACTGAAATAAATAAGTATTTTCATTTACATGCACACAACCATTGACAATGTCATTTCATTTCAAATATTAATTCAAAAACGACATATGTGCTCAATCGTATTATAAGCGCGGTTTAATAATAGTAAACTATTAGCTATGTTTTTTTACTTTTTGACTGAAACAGGTATGTATTCCTGGGGCTTTTTGGAATACCAAAGCCTGGTTGTGGTGTAATATGTTCAAAACTCGGCTACTTGCACATAAAAATTATAATTCTTAGAGTTCCAAATAACCCTACGAGATAATCAGTATTGTCGTAACTGTTTAAGTAAATAATAAAGGAGATTGCCGACTTTTGGTACCAATATCGTGTCACAAACTGTGTCACAACCAAAACGATACCAAAAAACTTAGTTTTATTTTTTTAACCAGAGGGATTTTTTTATTACTGAATTTAAAATGGGAAATCTGAGATCAATTAAATAAGAATGTGTTGTACGATTTCCGCCGCCACCATGAAAAATGTATGATTTCCTTAAAACTGTATTTGACAGACAAAATCGGTCAAAATCTAAAAGGCCTATGACAGTGGCACCACCGTCTACACAAATGTATACAAAAATTTTAATTCCATAAAACTCCGCGGTTCTTTCCTATACGAACTGCATCCAGCTGTCCTATACCCAGGAAAGTAACATGTTTGTCTCGTTCTTTCTTAAGACTACTTCTCACATGAGTGTAAAAGACAAAGCTAACGTCATAGATACGTCTTAATACAATTAATTATGTATGTAGTTTTCTTGATCTTAGCACGAAAATTGACAGCTTGACATTCTGTCTTATTCTAAGTTTAAATATAAGGTACTTTATAAGACACGTCTTTTCACAATTTTGTGTCGAAGGTCGTAAATCATTTTAAATTCTTTATTTAGTACAAATAACTAGTGATATTTCGCTGATACTTCACTATACGAGACATTGAGCGTAAATGTAATGTTACAATATTTTTTATCTCACGATGTATCAAAATAGTTTCAAATAACTTTTTTTATAATAATATTTTAACAATCTGAATAGGCACAATAAAAAACCTAAAACAGGTATCCGAAATGGCATGTCATACGACTAAGTTAAGTGAAGTCTCGTCAACGTCAGGAATTAAAGTTATTAGGTGATTTTGTATTTGGCCGGTTGACAAATACTTTGACGATTTGCTACGCAAAAACTCACTTCGAAATCTAGAAATCAATCTCAATTTCCTATGGATCCCCGAATACGATTTTAATGGGATTTAGTGATTAGGAAAGGCAGTTTCTTGTTCTTTAAGATACAGTCGGTTTCGTGTTGACACAATGACTTTTGATTTGGTACGAGGCCCCATAGACGCGTCGGCAATCTCCTTTATAATATTGTCTTCGGTTTCTGCGATAATCACTCATTGTAATAAAACAACTTAAACGAATTTAAAGGGGACTTAAAAAATGTAGCACATAAATAAGTAACCATAAAATGTATGAAAATATAAATTTTGTACTTATACTAAATTGACCCCTATAACAAAGTGACCGTATGGACACTATGTTGTATGGGTCAACTTTAAATTTTAGGAAGTTACGACAAATTTTAATCATCTCGTAACTTTTTTATTTGAAGTGTTAATGGTGTATTTAGTGTACTTACGACAAAATGTCCCTTAAGAAATTTGAAATTTCCAGTGCCGATGTATTCGAATTTTATTTTTGTCGTCCACATCATAAACCATATGAAAAAACACTTAAATCAATATACATTTGACTTAATTCTCAGGTAAAAATCATTGTTGGCAACGAGCCGTCATTATTTTCTGCAAAAACGTCATTATTATCATAAGGAGTCATTATCAGCAACACCATTTTAAACAAAAAAGTAAATGTAATGAAAATTAATGGGTTTTGTTCCGTGCCTTTATGATAAAACGTTATGTTTTTCATGTATGTATCTGGCTTAATAAAGACGCTCTATCGCGGGGTTTGTAAAAAAGACTTTTTTTTGGTCAAGAATAATGTTTTGAGGAGAACTGCCCAGATATTATAGTAAAATAGAACCGATAATGATATTTACATCAATATTTTACTATTTTTCTATAAAACTGTACATTGAATATCACAAAAAATAATTCTTCATGCCTGATTTATCAGAAAATGATACCACACTCGAGGTATAATAGATAGCTATTATAGATATACATAATAGAGATAATTGATCGTGCGCGAGTTCGCTGCGATAGCCCCTTCCCGCGCCCTGCCCCTGCCTCACACTCGCCTCGTGTCGCCCCATGCGTGCGGGAGCTAAACATCCAGGTTTATTATTCTGTACTTCCGGTAAGAAATTTCTTTTTTTCTTTTGCGGCGAATGTAGTAAACATATAATAGATATCATAGTAAAATTTGCACGACTGTGAAAATTTGCCCCGAAGTACAATTTACAAATAAATGTAAAAGAGATGATCCGTAATTCGCGGAGGCGTGCAAAATTAATTAGGTGTTTATAATACCTATAGAAGCCTTATGTAAGTTTGCACCGAGTGTGTAAATTTCCCCCGAGCCGCAAACTAAAAAAAACAAATTCGCAGTGTTCCCTACTATGTACGTAGTTTAAATTAAAACCCATATTGCACTAAGACAGTCTCTATACGTAGATAAACTTACAACAAGTACTTTTTCATCAAATCCAAATTTACGGCCCTTCAAACTTTATACCTAATTTTTAAAAGACTTCCGTATATTCCAGAAACGGTGCAAACTAGTGATAACCTTCTATACATGGCATCTAACGATTCCACAAGAATCCGCGACTGTTCGACTTAGTTCAACACTTAATGGTAATTTGCCCGTACTATACCGGAAATTAAAAAGTCCATGGACAGAAAAATACCACTTTGATCGCTCCTAAGAAAGAAGAAAAAGCTTTTTGTAAATCGGA
Organism: Eudemis profundana; assembly: GCA_947034925.1. Lineage (NCBI taxonomy): Eukaryota > Metazoa > Arthropoda > Insecta > Lepidoptera > Tortricidae > Eudemis > Eudemis profundana. The sequence goes on from OX344808.1 coordinate 4,020,990, forward strand.
AGGTGTGAAATAGTACCTACATTTCTTGCCTAGGGAGGTAAAACAAAGAATATCTCAGAACGCAGGTATTTGTCGCCCGAGCCGAAGGCAATGACGATAAGTATGCTATCTGAGGCTCTCTTTGTTTTACCTCTCTCCTCTATGGCCATGTGTGACGTAAATATACCTATACACGTACTTTATGCCACACCTGGCCATAAAGTGGCTTTTACCGCACGGAAAAAGCCGCTATCTGGCCAAGTGTTGACATAAAATGATGTGCACAATACGGGAGGTAATAAAGAAAAGCAGAAATCGAAGATGTTTGCGGCCCGAGCTGCAAGCGAGAGACGTAAATATGCGATCGAGGGACTTTATTTATTTTATGCCACACCTGGCCATAAAGTGACTTATTCCGCACGCTGCGCGTACGGAAAAAGCCGCTTTCTTTGAACGATAGCCCTCGATCGCATATTTACGTCCCTCGCTTGCAGCTTGGGCCGAAAACTTCTGCGATCTCGGCCTTTCTTTGTATTACCACCCTAGTTATGTAATGTACTATTACCACCCTAGTTGTGTAATGTACTATTTTTGCTTTTTCCGGTTCTTTTTAATGTAAGTAGCTTTTTAATTCCGAAAATGCAGCTTTACCTAAAATCGCTTGCACAGAATCATACTTGCTAATACATACTTTATTCAAATTCAGGAACATTAAGGTAAAAACACCTAAAAGCAAACTCTGTAATTCCATTATTAATCTTATTCAAATTTCCAGAGTAAACGAATCTTTTGACTTCAAAAGAAACACATGAATACTAAGTAAAAACAGGATACCTACTTCAACGTTTCTCTTCACGGTTCGGTTATTGTCTTAACGGTACGACCGATCCTGATTAAAACCAGTTTTTAATTAAAACAACCGGCTAAGTAAGTAATATCGGCAGGATGGAAGTTTAAAGCGAAAATCTTAGGGTGAAAGGATAATGTGACTTTGAGAATAGTTAACGTTTTACGGCGAAATGCGGAAGATTAGAGGAAAAAATGAGGATAATAGTACAGTGAATTAACCTCACTTTGACAGAAAGCAGCGATTTGGATAAAATATTGAAAACACTTATTTACTAGCCAATTTTGCCACAAGATGGATGACCCGTAGGCTTATGATGATTGGCTTTGTCGTGCGATAGTCAAATGATAGCGTAAACTTTATGCCGGATGGCATAAAGTTTTTCATAGACAAAAAGATTACGTTGAGATATTATCATTACATACAAACTTTTTTCAAATAACTCCATTAAATATTTTGGATATAAAATTAAATAAACAAATTTTATTCCTTACTTGCTACACCTGACATAAAATATAATGGTGAGCGATTTTCAGAATGCACTTCACATTATTGCACACCTTGCATTTATGCAGAATTTTAACACATTTGCCGGCGGCATTCTATTTTCGTATAACATGAAACTCCGGCATGTCGCGAATGTATTAATTTTATGCAGTACTCAAAATGAATAAATAGGTACTACATCTACATATTGTTAAAAGAGCTTTATAGAAACGAATTGGGTTAATACACTTTAACGACATCAAATTAGGTTGACATTTGTCTTTTATAGGGTTGCGTTCCCAAAGGGCGCCAACTAGGGAATGCAATCTCGATCTCGCCAGATCTCGAGCCGATTTTCGAGATTTAATCTCATCGGCATGAGATCTCGATTTTTACAATTTAGGTCGAGATCTCGATTAGGTAATATTTTCGAGATCTCGAACGAGATTGAAAGATTGATGAGTGTGAATTATTTAACGCCGATGAATATTTTTGAGGCTAGCATACAACTGCCGGCTCACAGTGGTGCTAACCAGTGTGAAAGCCGAGTGGGCGTTCTCTGCTGCTGGCCTTTTGGCAAGAAATATTCGATGGCGCATGACTGACGACAACTTAAGCACCCTACGTTTTCTTAGAAATCATTTTCAAAATATGAAGTTAATTGTAGTGAAAGTCAAATTTACGAGTAACTGTGCTGATTTTTCACATTCGTACACGATACAATTTTCATTATATTATTACCACTGTTACTTACTTACCTGTAGGTTTCAAACTAGTATATTATTTAATGAAATTTTGTTATGTAAAATTTTCAATTAATGCGTTTTTTTAATTTGAAAATATAACAGCAAGTATCCTAAATATTAGTATATACTGAATTCTTAAATAATTTTGTTTAAAATAACAAATTTTTAACTACTTTGTCAAATCTCGATCTCGTCGAGATTAATCCCAATCTCGAGAGCCTGACGGTCGAGATCTCGAAACACCCAATTTTTGCCGCGAAATGAGACCCATACTTGGTCAACATGTCGTCGCTGGAAAGCAATAATGCTGTAACCCTCAAAAAGTAAACTATTCACTAGAGCCAAAAAACGTTTGCATTTTTTTAGAAAAATTCATAAATCTCAAACAAAAAGAGATTATTAAACCTTCTTTGGTAGACTCGTTGTAAAAAAATCGAAGTTTATAATTTTGGTGGTAAAATTACTATAAACTTGTTTTTAATATGACTTTTGTCGTTTACAGCATTTCGATATTTCTAATCATGGCACGCAATAATGCTGTAACCTACAAAATTTTTGTATGGAAACAATATTTTTACCAAATCTCACAGTCGTTTTAAAATGCTGTAAGTCTAAAAAGTGGTTTGTAATACAATTTTTGGGCCATGAAAACTTAAATTGACAAGATTTTTGTACTGCAATGTTGCTGTAACTGAATGAATGGAAGGAAACAGGTATGAATGAAGCAGTGTAAGTGCGAATGGTAGTTTATGTTGATCCATTTTAAAATGTCAGTGGTAAATAATTGTTGATCTGTAGTAATAATATTTTCTGAACTACTTAATTAATATGCCACACATACATATCTTTAACCTTAAAATGTTATGTATTGGCTATTAAAAAGTTATCATTAAGTATTGTTATATTTATGTTGTTGGACTGCATGCATCTACATGCAGCAGCACTATGTAATCGCCTAAACTAATTTTAATCATTTGGTTTGGACGATGATTGAGAACAGAAGTATGGTATTAATCAGGCTATAAGTACACAGTATTAAAAAAAACTTATTTTTTTTACAAAATAAAGACGTATCAGAAACGCCTGGAGGAGCTTGTGGTTGATGAAAACACTAATGGTGGGAAACCCCTTATATCCCTGAAATGTAAGCTCATGGAGATTAAGTGCATTCTACCCATTCTGACTTATGGCGCCCAGTTAAGGTCTAGGAGGACTTCAGAGGGAGAGGAAAGTATTAGAAGAGAGGCTCATGCACAGCAGTGAGACACTAAATATACTAGTTAAAACAATCGTTGTTTTAAGGTTGACGTGTCATTTTATTAAAAAAAAATATTATTTATCTAATCGATAAATATATTCAATTCAATTCAAAAAATAATAAAGATTATTTTACAGAACAGTTATGATACACGTATAGTTTACATGCATTAAAGTTTGAACGGAAAAATAATTAACGTGTTTTTCTTTTAAAGTAGGTTATGCTTATATTACCTCTATAATCTAAAGGGAGCTTTGCAAACATTTATATTTAATTTAAATCATGATTAAATCTTTAAAAAAAACGAAAACTAGCAAACTACAAATAAAAACGACCCTCAATACTATATACATACAAACTTACTATATATTTTAAAATGTATTTACTGTCATTATTCATTTATTACTGTATCTTTAAAATGCTGTACACCATAGTTTATTCACAACATCTCCCGACAAAATGCTGTAAATGACAAAAATTGGTCAAAAGTTGAAATTTACGGAAAGCAAAAATGCTGTACGTGATGACGGAGAACTAATTGCGGAAACCATTTTGCTGTAAACCACAACGCAGTTGAAAACACGGGATTTTATGCGGGTTACAGCGTTTCTTCATTCCGCGATTACAAATTTAGGTGAAAAAAAATATGCTGTATACATTTTATTTATCATCACAGACAAATAATAACTATACCAGTCGACGCAGAAAAAAAAACTGAATAAGAATATGCAAAAAAAGCATTTTCGATGGTGGTGCGGGTTACAGCATTATTGCTTTCCAGCGACGATGTGCAACTGCTAGACTTGCTTTAGTCCGTTTGTTTCCATTGTCCCACCTCTGGACTTTCTATGGGGTTTAGATCCGGAGATCGAGACGGCCGCTATATTTAGCTCTTCAGCTAAGTATCTGAGATATACAGTCCATAATCTGTAAGAGTAACTATTCTGCTGTGTTCATTTTTAAAGAAAGTTGTAAGGCAAAAAATACGCGTTCACAATGACTTCGAAGATGCAACTAACTGGTGGTTGAGTAGGAAAAAATCAATTGACAAACCGTCAAAACAGTTGTGGTAATTAAAAACAGATGGTTTTACAAAAAAGTGTTCGTCCCTAATTGGTTGGCTCGTTGAGGGGCGGGTCTGGTCAAGATGAGCTTGCGAACGACTTTGTTGAGAAAGTGCAGGGTACCCGTATCGTTGGGCGATAGTACGTTCGTTCACGGCGCGCACACATACAAGCGCGCGATATACGTTTTGTAGGAAGAAAAACGCACTACGAATCCAAATCCACTAAAAAAATATTATTCACACTGCGCCAATGTGCCCAAGTTTTTGTATGGCAAAATATGTATCCAGTGCGTCACGTTCATAGAAAAATGAAAAAAACACAAACGATTCTGAGTCAGAGAAACTCAAAAAATCAATATACTAAAAAAAAGTGTACACTTTGAAAACGCTCATGTACCGGTTTCAAAGTGTACGCGATTGGCCGGTTGTATGAAACTCTGTCCCATTGCTTTCCTCATATGATCGCAGCGAGCGAGCCGTCATGTCCCCCGAGTAACGAGGGACCTTTAACGTCACTTTATAAGTTGTCCGCCGTCAAACCGCCTCGTTTCGAGCCGCTGACGTGTATCATAGCCCCGGGGGCCTTATGAGTTTCAATGGCAATGCCGATCGCCATGTGAACTTTGATACAGGGATCAAAGTGTTTTGCTTGAGTTACTCGTTGTTTACTCAGACGGTAGCAACAAACAAAACATACATGGTGGTATGTAACGTGGGTGGTTCTTGGTTTGTTTTTTTTAAAGCTCTTGAGCAATGGAATAAAGTTTTCGTCTTCCGCATGCATTAATTAATAACCACATTTTTACTAATAAAAACCCGACCACGGTGCACTTTGAAACTGCATGAAATCCGCCATTTTGTTTATTTTAACGAACTTCATACCCAGTGACACTCGCACCATCAAGACGAATCTAATGATGTATCATTTATCAAAATCGGATGTGCCGTTGAGTAGTTACGAGCGGACACAGGAACGGACATACATACATATACATACAGGTCATCGTAGGCAGAGTCACTAACCAGTAGGCATAACATTATGTGCGAATATCGGGTAAATCGCCTATTACTAGCCTCTCCCCAGTAACTGACCATGGTGTAAAATAATAGTAAATAGAAAATTGATAAAATAGGGTTCTATCCTGACAGACCAAATCAGGTACTTTTAATGAAGTGTCAAAACGCTCAGATAGTATGAAGTTTCTATAAAATAAAACAAAAAGGTTGTCTTTTTCCTCAAACATCAAATCATCTCCGTATTTATAGTTTTAAATCTTTTAAAAATCGAAATAGATGAAGATTAGTTAATTTTGCAAATTTTCAAAAGCACGCTATATCAAGTTACAGGCAAGTAAACTATTGTGATATTAGGGCTATTGAAGTCAAAATTAAAACATTATTTCTTGCAAATAAGCCACAGAGTAATTCCACAAGTCTGAATCTACCTTGAGTGAACAGTAGACTCTTGCCTAGAGCTTAGTAAAAATATTTTCAGTCTCTAAATGGTCAGCATGTAAATGGAAAGCCAGTGACCGACTGGCGTTTTATTTAAAGGCCAGTTACCGACGATTTAACTATTACAGAAGCGATAAACCTAGTAAAAACGTTTCCAACTTTAAACAAATGCGACATTATATATACATGGGAGTGAATGAAACTGCGAAACTAAAATTCAACTTTGAACATTAATTAAGACAGAATCATCTAAAACTTGTCCATTCATTCGCGGAGTTAAAAATCGCAGTTTAATATTCCGCCATTCGCCATTCCGCTTGGAAAGCGTTTGTCTTCGGTTTTTAAAAATGAATAATGAAAAAGATTCCACCCGCGAATAATAACTGCTCTTGTCAACGGGATTTTGGACAAATTAGCCCTTTTGTCTCGTTTGAAATTTCGCTTCTTAATTCGGCGGCCGGATATTGGAGAGAAATGGGCGTTGATTGCCGTTAACAAGTAATGTTTTCAAGTCTGTTATCAACAGATTTTTGCTTTGACGGAAAGTCGTTAACGCGGATTGTATATTAAAGAAGACGGGAGTTAAAAAAACTGACTGGTTAAGCTGTGTATAGGCTTGTTGTTGAAATGTGCCAGGAGAGCGATGTTGTCATTTCTTTTTTACAATAGACTATTCTACTGAACTTTTTTGTTAAAATTATAGAACCTGTTAAAATAAGGAAAAATGTTAAAGTTTTGAGTTCGATTCCTAAAGTGTAATTTGTTTTATGAGCCTTCAAAGTTGGTTGTATATTTATACAACCATTATACCATTTTAAAAGTACCTACGTAAATATTAAAAAGTATTTATGCCACACCTGGCCATAAAGTGGCTTTTTCCGCACGCTGCGCGTACGGAAAAAGCCGCTTTCTAGCCAAGTGTAGACATAAAATGATGTACACAACACGGGAGGCAATAAAGAAAGCCCTCGATCGCATATTTACGTCCCTCGCTTGCAGCTCGGGCCGCAAACTTCTGCGATCTCGGCCTTTCTATGTATTACCACCCACCCTAGTTGTGTAATGTACTATTTCATCCAACACGAAACAACTTACAGAATTAAAAAATATATATCCTTCTTTAATTCTTTGCATTCTGATTTGATTTTACCAACATGGACAGGACCAGAAACCTGAACAAGCCTCAAGGAAGAATACGTCAATCCACAATAAATATTTGCACAGTTCCTATTTACATAACCCCTTCATTCGGCCCAAATCCCAGTCTAACGCAACAGAATATTTGCAAAGCGCAATAATGATTTCAATACGCGACCGGGCAAAAAGGATCCGATTAATGGCTCACTCGCCCTTCCCGAATTCACAAACGAATTATACAAACACCGAGTGATATAAATACATTCGGACGGTGTTATAATTGCCAGGGGCCTTTACCTTTGAATTTGGTAAAAGCTTCAGTCACATCGCCCGTTAAAAATAAGGGATTTTACTTTTCCTAATGGGCGGGATGGAAATGGTAAAATACGGGCTCAGCCGGAGGCAATGGTGTCGCCATCAGGAATACCGTACATGAAATGTGTAGTAAAGATCTGGCCGCTTTTACGTTTTATTTCGGAAACATTTTACCAGCTTCGGTTTTGTGTACAACGATACGAATTACTCTTCTGTCATTGAAATACAATAAAAGCAAGGCAATTGGCACTTTGTCCTTATTGTATTTTTTTTGTTGCAACTTTTTCTACAAATGGTATACCCATCAAAATGCTAAATTGATCTTAATTTCTTTACCAGCTGCCGCCTTCCGACTTTTTCCGCATAGATTTTTGATCTAAACTTTAGTCCCCTGTTACATTCATATACTTATATTTAAATACTTTTTGTATAAGTCTTACAAAATATAAGAATGGGTTCGTTTGAAATAGGTATTTTTTTTAATCTAACATTCAAGGATTTTTAAATAAATAGCCGGACATAGCGCTAACAAAATAACTGAAGCACCTCTTGTGAGCCGGTCGCTTAGCGCTGGTTGGTCAAGTCAACGTGTGCGTGCGGCTCGTAGTAGAATAAAACGGGTATCATTTAATCGATCAGAAAAATATTCATATTTTGGTCAGCAGAAATATGTATTTGGTCAGCCAAAATAGCTAGTTGGTAAGCAACTTATGGTAAGCAAACATTTATAAATCAGGCTGCAATTAATGATATACTGATCTGCTCTAAATTATTTTGGTCAGCAAATTAAATATTTGAGCTGCATTAAGCGATCTACGGTTAATCAAATTTTGGTAAGCAATCAGTAGGTAAGCAAAATATTTCATTTTGTTCATCAAAAAAAAGGGGGCAATAAAACCTAACTGGGCGCAACTATTCTGCCGCCAATCGTGTGCGCATTTTGTCATTCGGTAATTGTCAGCTGTCAAGTAGCAGGTGTCACTGTGATATATACAGGGTGTCACTGTGATACATACAGGGTGTCACTGTGTTATATACAGGGTGTAACTGTGATAGATACAGGATGTAACTGTGATATATACAGGGTGTCACTGTGATAGATACAGAGTGATACTGTGATATATACAGGGTGTCACTGTGATAGATACAAGATGTCACTGTGATATATACAGGGTGTCACTGTGATATATACATAGTGTCACTGTGTTATATACAGGGTGTCACTGTAATGTATACAGGGTGTCACTGTGATGGGCTCATATAAAATTGGTATTTCGATTTTTAATACATCTCATAATGTTTGCAAGTTATAGTATTTATTCACAACGTGTATCGTTTCGTTTTTAGGGTCAGCAAAAAAATAACCCTAACCTACCTATTTTTGAGAGCCGTTTCGTTTTTAGGGTCATAAAAAAAAATAACCCTAACCTACCTATTTTTGGGAGCCGTTTCGTTTTTAAGGTCATCAAAAAAAAATAACCCTAACCTACCTATTTTGGGAGCCGTTTCGTTTTTAGGGTCATCAAAAAAAATAACCCTAACCTACCTATTTTTGGGAGCCGTTTCGTTTTAGGGTCATCAAAAAAAAAATTACCCTAACCTACCTACTTTTGGGAGCTGTTTCGTTTTTAGAGTGACACCCTGTATACATTACAGTGACACCCTGTATATAACACAGTGACACCCTGTATATATCACAGTGACATCCTGTATCTATCACAATGACACCCTGTATATAACACAGTGACACCCTGTATATATCACAGTGACACCCTGTATATCTCAATTAAACTGCTTACAGACATGTTTTCTCTGCTGACAGTGACATCCTGTATCTATCACAGTGACACCCTGTATATAACACAATGGCACCCTGTATATATCACAATGACATTCTGTATATATCACAGTAACATCCTGTATACATTACAGTGACACCCTGTATATAACACAGTGACACCCTGTATATATCACAGTGACATCCTATATCTATCACAGTGACACCCTGTATATAACACAGTGACACCCAGTATATATCACAGTGACACCCTGTATATCTCAATTAAACTCTCTGCTGACCAATTGTAAAATCTTGCTACCCAAGTAATTATTTTGCAGCTCGACTGTTTATTAGGCAGCCAAATGATTAAAAAAGCAGATTAATATTGGTTAAAATGTTAACCGTTTTTAAACTGTTTGCTGAACAAGAGTTGCCGCCCGATTTTATTTATTGCCAGCCAAATCTTTGTATGCTGCCCAAATGATTTAACTGCTTATTTTTTTTTGCGGATCAATTTTAATAACGGCTGACCAAAAATTTACTTTCCGAATAAAACTTGTTGATGTGTGCGTGCGGCTCGTAAGTAAAAAAACGACCGGCCCACTAGAAGTGCTTCAGTTATCTGTTAGCGAGGCTACGTCCGGCTATTTATTTTAAGGTCCTTGCTAACATTATTTTAAGTGATTATTTTTTCTTTAGTTTTTTTCTATGTTTAGATTTATGTATCAGCACAACAGAATAAGTGTGTCCGGGTGTCCCTCGAGATCCCTAACATCGTTTGTCCTAAAATCACTTGCCCTAACTGTTTTGTCCTAATGGGTATTTGGCCTAACGATCAGTTGTCATAATAAGGTTTTTCCTTAAGCCGAACTGCTACCAGAAAAGTAGGTTAGGTTAGGTTTGAACTGTGATCCTTACAAAACCGAACTGTTACCAGAAAAGTAGGTTAGGTTTGGTTGGCCTTCATCAATATGATGTGAGGGAATCAAATATTAGGGCATGTGAGTGTTAGGACAAATGATCATTGTGACAAACAGTATTAGGGAATGCAAAAATAGGTTAAAAAAATTTAGGGATCCCGGTATAGATCCATATACTACTCGTACTAAGTTTCTCTTTGTAATAAAACTGACGTTGGAGTCCGACCAATGGACGGAACGCACCGGATCCGACTGTCTCTCTCTATCATATATCGCGTGTTTTTTCTAATCGCTGGCTAAGCCTCTCCGGAGAGGCAAATTTTTATACTAGTGGCAGCGCGGCGAAATCCAGGATCGAGCCACTCCTGTCAATACTATGAGTAAAACATAGCTTTAAAAAAACCCAAACAGCTCGTTTTCTTCGGAAAAAAACCACGAACATTTCAGTTGCTATTTTAAGGAGAAATATGGTTTTTGACTTTCATTTTCGCATCCCATGACCATCGCACCATCTTCATAAACCACCTGGAAGTGCCCAACATTCATATAACCAAGTTAGTGATTAACTTTGAACTACGGGGGTTGAAAGAGGGCCGTAATATTAGTGTAATATTACTCCCGGGTGGGTGTCTTGCCGTTTCGCTTTGAGAGCTTGGCTGTCACATTGTCGTATGCCTATTTGAAGCATTAATACATAATTTTATGCTTCCGAAAAAATCAGAAAGAAACTTAAAGAATTTTAAATTTACAATATACAACGAACGAAGATTAAACACTATTTGATTTTGAATCTATGTTTCATTTATCTAACCTGATTTGGCTTGAAGCGTTCGTGATTTATAGACTTCATTGCTTCATTAACAGTCTGCATTCGGCTTGTTGACAAAGCAGAAACTTTGGCGTTCGACATGCAAATGCAGAGTGAAGTTGCAGAGTTACCAGTATCAATGCTAACATCGCATCATTGTTCCTATTATACCTATGTATAATCATAATCTTCCTTCCTCGTTAAAATAAAATATACATAATAGTCTGATGTCAAGTATATATTAGTACATTACACGACTAGGGTGGTAATACAAAGAAAGGCCGAGATTGCAGAAGTTTGCGGCCCGAGCTGCAAGCGAGGGACGTAAATATGCGATCGAGGGCTTTCTTTTTACCTTCCGTGTTGTGTACATCATTTTATGTCTACACTTGGCCAGAAAGCAGCTTTTTTCGTACGCGCAGCGTGCGGAAAAAGCTACTTTATGGCCAGGTGTGGCATAAAGTAGTTTATGCAACTGATACATTATTAGGGGCATCCACTCGTGTGATCTTATTATGAAACTCGCCTTCGGCTCGTTTCATAAGACCACACTCGTGTTTAAGGCCTAATTATGTACAGTTGCATACATTATTTTATCTACACACATATTATAAATCTTCAATCATGTGTTCGGGAACCGTAAGCGTAAGAATGACCGCCATTCGACTAGATTTCAAATCATGACCAACTAGATATTCATATTAGCATCGATTTCGATGTCAATATGATTTTTCATACATTATAAACACTGTCACAGCTAACACACTGCGTTACATTACTGGTTGCAATAATGGTGGTCATTATATACGATTTCCGATCGCATACTAGATTTATGATATGGGTGTAAACAAAAGAGTCAACAACATTATAAATACAATTAACAACTCGTAAATAATCATAACAAAGATAATACAGCAGTAAATATTAATTATAATGTGCGGAAGACTCGCAAAATGGCTCCGAATTCCGATGTGTGAACAAGGGAAGCACATTAACACGAATGTTTAGTTTCTTCATTACATTCGCGTGTTTGCCACATTCCTCGTATTTGCTTGCTCCCAATGTAAACAGGCGGTGTATGTTACGGTTTGATAGCGTTATGTTTGGATTTGTAGTGCGTCGACTCCCAGATCACAGTAATAGCAGTAATTTTTCTTCCTAAAAAGGTACTTCGCGCGACTTGTGTGTGTGTGCGCCGTGAACGGACGCACTACAAGCAAAGTTTTAAGAATGCGTAAGAATACTGCAGTACGCTGCCACAGCTTGTCGCCTGAACACGGCCACTCGAACGCCCAGTGTGCGCCGATGCCATACAAAATGTGTGAAAAATCTCGCCCACAGCTTGTGGCAGCCATCAGCAGCCAAACTGGCCGCCACTAGTGGCCGCCATCAGCAGCCAAACTGACCGCCACTAGTGGCCGCCATCAGCAGCCAAACTGGCCGCCACTAGTGGCCGCCATCAGCAGCCAAACTGGCCGCCACTAGTGGCCGCCATCAGCAGACAAACTGGCCGCCACTAGTGGCCGCCATCAGCAGACAAACTGGCCGCCACTAGTGGCCGCCATCAGCAGCCAAACTGGCCACCACTAGTGGCCGCCATCAGCAGCCAAACTGGCCGCCACTAGTGGCCGCCATCAGCAGACAAACTGGCCGCCACTAGTGGCCGCCATCAGCAGACAAACTGGCCGCCACTAGTGGCCGCCATCAGCAGACAAACTGGCCGCCACTAGTGGCCGCCATCAGCAGACAAACTGGCCGCCACTAGTGGCCGCCATCAGCAGACAAACTGGCCGCCACTAGTGGCCGCCATCAGCAGACAAACTGGCCGCCACTAGTGGCCGCCATCAGCAGCCAAACTGGCCGCCACTAGTGGCCGCCATCAGCAGCCAAACTGGCCGCCACTAGTGGCCGCCATCAGCAGCCAAACTGGCCGCCACTAGTGGCCGCCATCAGCAGACAAACTGGCCGCCACTAGTGGCCGCCATCAGCAGCCAAACTGGCCGCCACTAGTGGCCGCCATCAGCAGACAAACTGGCCGCCACTAGTGGCCGCCATCAGCAGCCAAACTGGCCGCCACTAGTGGCCGCCATCAGCAGCCAAACTGGCCGCCACTAGTGGCCGCCATCAGCAGCCAAACTGGCCGCCACTAGTGGCCGCCATCAGCAGACAAACTGGCCGCCACTAGTGGCCGCCATCAGCAGCCAAACTGGCCACCACTAGTGGCCGCCATCAGCAGCCAAACTGGCCGCCACTAGTGGCCGCCATCAGCAGACAAACTGGCCGCCACTAGTGGCCGCCATCAGCAGCCAAACTGGCCGCCACTAGTGGCCGCCATCAGCAGCCAAACTGGCCGCCACTAGTGGCCGCCATCAGCAGACAAACTGGCCGCCACTAGTGGCCGCCATCAGCAGACAAACTGGCCGCCACTAGTGGCCGCCATCAGCAGACAAACTGGCCGGCACTAGTGGCCGCCATCAGCAGACAAACTGGCCGCCACTAGTGGCCGCCATCAGCAGACAAACTGGCCGCCACTAGTGGCCGCCATCAGCAGACAAACTGGCCGCCACTAGTGGCCGCCATCAGCAGCCAAACTGGCCGCCACTAGTGGCCGCCATCAGCAGCCAAACTGGCCGCCACTAGTGGCCGCCATCAGCAGACAAACTGGCCGCCACTAGTGGCCGCCATCAGCAGACAAACTGGCCGCCACTAGTGGCCGCCATCAGCAGACAAACTGGCCGCCACTAGTGGCCGCCATCAGCAGCCAAACTGGCCGCCACTAGTGGCCGCCATCAGCAGCCAAACTGGCCGCCACTAGTGGCCGCCATCAGCAGCCAAACTGGCCGCCACTAGTGGCCGCCATCAGCAGACAAACTGGCCGCCACTAGTGGCCGCCATCAGCAGCCAAACTGGCCGCCACTAGTGGCCGCCATCAGCAGACAAACTGGCCGCCACTAGTGGCCGCCATCAGCAGACAAACTGGCCGCCACTAGTGGCCGCCATCAGCAGCCAAACTGGCCGCCACTAGTGGCCGCCATCAGCAGCCAAACTGGCCGCCACTAGTGGCCGCCATCAGCAGACAAACTGGCCGCCACTAGTGGCCGCCATCAGCAGACAAACTGGCCGCCACTAGTGGCCGCCATCAGCAGACAAACTGGCCGCCACTAGTGGCCGCCATCAGCAGACAAACTGGCCGCCACTAGTGGCCCTATGTGCGGAGACTCTTATAATAGGGATGACGACTGGGTTAAAACTATAATTATAATTATATTTAGTGCGTCAGTTAGATTATGGAAAAATATGGGACACGTATTTTTTGGTTTATCAAAATATTAAAAATCGACAAAGTTATAGATCATCCAACTTCTGGTGTCACTCCTAGGTGAAAATTGTACCTAGGAGTGACGTCACTCGAAACTTCTAAGTACTCTATCCTCGTCATTTTTTGTTTGTAAAGAAAAAATACGTGTACAATATTTTTTAATAATCTAACTGACGGAATAAACAGTTTTTTTAGTCGTCTAGCCCATTCCGTTAGCTGGCTGTTTTTTTTACGGTGACTATTCTCGGCCCCTAGGGTCACTCCTAACCAAGTAGAGGCTTGCAATCCTGCAAGCAAGTTTGCCAGCCGCGTCAAATGTACGCGTGGACTGTATGTGTTTAGACTGTGACCACAATATAATAGCAGTAATTTTTACCCGACTGCGGCGAAGCCCAAAGGAGGGTTATGTGTTTGACCTGAATGTATTTATGTATGTCCGTTCCTGTGTCCGCTCGTAACTACTCAACGGCACATCCGATTTTGATAAATGACACATCATTAGATTCGTCTTGATGGTGCGAGTGTCACTGGGTATGAAGTTCGTTAAAATAAACAAAATGGCGGGTTTTATGCAGTTTCAAAGTGCACCGCGGTCGGGTTTTTTTTTAGTAAAAATGTGGTTATTCTTCCTACAAAAGGTACATCGCGCGGCTTGTATGTGTGTGCCGTTAACGAACGCACTACAAGCAAAGTTTTACGGATGCGTAAGAGTGTCCCAGTATGGATCGCATTGTCTGCGCCTCAACCTTGATTACGTATTACGTAACTGCCGAAGTTTGACCACTTGTCTATCTTTATATTTGGCTGTGGCGAATACAGTTTGATGGTTTTATCGGAACAGACAGAATGCCAGATAATAGCCGGTACCGACATTATTAGACATTAATCCGGCGATGACGGAGCATTTTTCAAAGCGGTAGTAAGTCAAATGAAATTTCTTTTCTCTCAAACGGGCGTTTCCTGGAAACAAAACGCTTTATGTTTTAATATTTTATTCGAATGCGAGTTTTCATTAACTGTTTCTAGCGATTCAACATTTTCAAATGTGCTTTTTGTTAGTGCATATTAATAAAATTGATATTGCAGGGAAATGCTTGGTTATGACTTTCAAAGGTTTATATTGTTCGTTTTACCCAAGCTAAAAATGAAAAACGTTATGTCCAAAGCGTATAAAAAAATTTGAAAACTTGCCGGTCGCGGTGGCAAAATTGGAGGTATTTACCCGGCGAACCGTCGGAGGTTCGGAAACAAATCCTGCTTGAAAAATACATTTTTTAATTTTGCCTTCAATTACAACACTTAGATTACTTTAGCAAACGATGATGGTTGTTTAATAACTAAATATTTTTACTAAAAAAAACCCGACCGCGGTGCACTTTAAAAGTGCATACAATTTTGTTTATTTTAACGAACTTCATACCCAGTGATACTCGCGCCATCAAGACGAATCCAATGATGTATCATTTATCAAAATCGGTTGTGCCGTTGAGTAGTTACGAGCGGACACAGGAACGGACGTACATACATACATACATACAGGTCAAACACATTACCCTCCTTTGGGCTTCGCCGCAGTCGGGTAAAAAAAAACATTGTCGTTCTTCTCCGTGTTTCAACAGGCAAGTCTTTCTGATATAAGGGCATTTTTATTTTAAAATCTACGGTTAGGCGAAACTTAAGTTATGTTCTAATACCATCTAACCTGTCAGTCCGTGACGAAATGTATGGAGTTTGACACTAATCGTCAGTTCTGTGACGACCTGCTAACTGTCAGTTAAGAACGCACTTAGAATAAAAAAGCCCATAATGTCAAAGCTCATAACCATTACCACTTTTTTCATATCCTCAAGAGCATTTTTTTAAACCTCGTACGTACGACTCTTTAGCATTGTGTTGTGCTTCCACAAGAGCTGTGTGAGGTAGGTAAGCGATCAGCGAGAAAAATTATTAAATCAACGTGCTTCGCTCAGCGCGAAGATATTGGTGGATTTTTCCTCGCCCGCTGCTACGCAGCTCAGGATGGCATCGCCCACGTAGTCATTTTGTCACCATCTTAACTCATCCAATTTCAGGTCGTCAGCTTACAATTTCCAGTTCCTAATACCTACACATTCCTATCTCGGCAGCTTCTCATTTCGTCAACATCCAGTATGGTTACTTAATTGTCAACAGTGCTAATTCATTAACATAATATCTATAAATAAATAGTCTATATGGAGTTCAGAAGTTAAAGCAATAGAAATGTGGCCGAGTTAGGACTGTGGACGATTTTGTAATATTAACGAGTTCGAGCGGAAGAAATAGCACAATGGTGAAGTTAAGAAATTGATGATACTAAGAATGTAGACGACTTCTAGGAAATTGACAAAATAGGAATGTTGACGAATCATGACAGTGTACCATAAAAGAAGACAGGTTAAAATGGTGACGAAATGACTATGTGATCGAAGTCATCTTGATCTACCTCGCACAGTTATAGCAAAGTATAAAAAATAACAAGTAGTCCAACTTCGGTCGTTTAGGAGAGCGCGACACGTATTCACAAGACGCGCGATAGCACGTCTGTTTAAGGCCCGGTAGGACCTGACTCGCATTTCACATACAATTAGGGTCGGGCGGAATGCAGATTATTGCAGATTATCTTCGATTTCTAACATAAAAGTATACGTTATCAACCCAAACATGAGAGGATGCCCTGCATGACTGTGAAATCATGATTGTCAGGTATTAATTTTGTCAGAAAAGGTAACTGGTAATGAACAAAATGAAAAAAATACTTTATTTTATAGTGTTTTCGCGCTACTTTTCTATCGAGCGAAGTGTTTGCTATCGTGTTCTAAGTGAGAGGAAACCCTAGATACAGTTCTGAATATTATTATATATGTTTTACAGTGACCTACGAGTCAAATAAGTGCTCTAAAAATGATTTGGAAACTAGGCTTCCGCGCGCGATTCTCGTCTTACCTCGCCTAAGTGCGATACACACTGTAGCTTCTTACGCATTCTTAAAACTTTGCTTGTAATGCGTTCGTACACGGCGCGCACACATTCAAGCGCGCAATGCACCTTTTGTAGGAAGAAAAATTACTGCTATTTTACTTTGCTTACAGTGGACACTCAGCCTTAGGGCGGGATGAGGAATGCTCAACATTTGCTTATTTCGCTCACGGAGCGCGGTGATTTTTCCGAGGACGCTGTGTCATTTAATGAAAGGGTGTTACGCACGTTAATGTTTTAATTTTGTTAGAGTTACACCAGACACGTTGTGCATGTTGAATGATTTCGGCACTCTTGTTAAATTTGTTCGTTTTAAGTCATTTTTGCTGGAGAATAATCTTCTATCTATCGCTACTTTGTAAACGTTTAAATTTATAAGTACGGTTTTTAGCACCTATCTTGAAAATTTATATTTTTTAAACATTTGTACAAATCAATAATTTTTGGCATATTTTTTGGTATATGTTTTTTTTTTGGCTTTAAAGAATCTGGAAATCCAATCTGACGATTATTGAAACAAAGGCAAACTACCTAAAGAAATCTCAGCGTATCTCTTTGGCTATCCAACGTAGGAACGCGGCGGGTATCCTGGGGACGTTTGAGCCGGGTACGTATCAGACGGACAAGGCGCTAGGTGTGGTGGGGCTCTGCGCTGTGTGTGTTTTTGTGTATGCTTTATGTGACGAAGTGTGTTGCGGAAAATATTTTTTGTAATTGCTTGACGAAGCATGTTGTGAATATTATTCTGTTCTTCATATTGACGAAAGCTGTAGTGGATACAAATTTTGTTTATAGACGACACCTCCTTAGTGTATGTGTGCTCTTTTATATTGTGGTTTTTTGAATAAATGCTTTGCCTAAAGAAATTAAACGCGACGTACTGTAGCCGACCCTGAATTCGAACCAGCGGCAATCCTGACAAGACACGAGACACTGGTAATGGTAATAAATTGTAGTGTTTCCACATTAATAATTCTAAAGATCAAATTATTTCTAGTAAATATATAGGTTCGAACACATTAACCCAAAGTAAGTTATTGGGTTCGACATATATTAAATAAGCAGATTTTTACTTAAAAAAACTAGATCGCGGTACACTTTAAAAGAGCACAAAATCCGCCATTATGTTTATTTTAACGAACTTCATACCCAGTGACAGTCGACATCAAGACAAATCTAATGATGTATATCATTTATCAATATCGGTTGTGCCGTTGAGTAGTTACGAACAGACATAGGAACGGACATACACACAGGTCAAACACATATCCCTCCTTTTGGGCTTCGCCGCAGTCGGGTAACAAATAGTACTGTAAGGGATTTAGACTTCGATAACTAGAGCAAGAAAACCTACACAGTTGATGTTACTAATACTATTTTACAACTGGGCCAAAGTTCTTTTTGATACCTATAAAACGTAGCTTTTACATTTTAACGCATAATTTCTTTCTCGTTTGTATAATCTCCAAAAAAATACATTATATCGTAATTCAGAATAGCTTACGCGCACCCAAATGATAACTTTTACCAAAATATGAGGTCTATGAATATAAAAAATAACATTTTTTTAGTAACGCAGTGGACATTAAATTAGAGGGAAAATGAGGACTGGTAACGCAGTGGTAATTTGAGTAAGAAATGAGACATTTTTGGTATAAAAAGCCCAGAATAGCCAGAAAATTCATAATACACATTGAGGCCTGGTTGAGAACTAACGTAAAATTGCACTAAAAATATTACCTACAAGACATCTGCAATTTTGTAAAAGTCTCTTTAAATTTTCATCTCCATTTTAGGCACTAAAAAGAATTTTAGCCCAACTAGCTAAAAATGTAAAAATAGATAAAGAATAAATTAAACATACACAGTATAAAACCTCGACAAGTACCTAGAATTGCTTATTTTGCACCCTCGAGGGCAGTCACGGGTTAATCGAATTAATCTTGCGAAAACCAATTAATTGTTTTATTTAACTTAATGTTAGCTGAATGGGTCGCTAGCAGTTCAAACAGAGAACGTATATATTTTAACATCCGATACACTTTTTAATTACGAAGCCTAAGGTCACGGATTCCCCATGGCTGACCCAGAGGATGACCGAGTTAGAAACGGATGTTTATATCATCATCATCATCATCATCAACCGAAGGACCACTGCAGGATATAGGTCACCTGCAAAAAACGCCACCATGACCTCTACGACTCCAAGGACCTTCACCAGGTCATCAGTCCACCTTCTTTTAATCGTGCACTCTTGACTGTGGTCGTGGCCATGTCTCGGGCAAGTCTCAAGCCACCGTTTCTCTCGTGATGCGACTCCATGTGGCCCCCCGAGATAGAAGAAAATAGTCCGTCAATTTGTATGGGAAATAAGCGTATAACGTTTTTCGTTTGGCGTTTGCGATCATAAATTTTCCATTTCATTCGGTGGTATTTGAACAATTCATTTATACCATTATTATCAGATGTTCAAATCTGATAATAATATTCACGGCAACTGAAGTTAACGGCGTGCAAAGCAGTGGCGGATTAACCATATAGCAAGAGTAGCAAATGCTACCGGCCCCGCACATTGGGGGGCCCCGCGCTCACTCGCAAAAGGGGACCCCCCCCCCTCGTTATGTCAATTCATCACGTATAAAATTACCGGTCGGTATTTATCCATATCTAAGACCAACCAAGAGCCTCTTTGAAGAAATGCTACAGGCCCCGCGCTGGCTTAATCCGGCACGGGTGCAAAGTAGGTCACCGCCACTTCTTTTTTTAAAATATGCGCATTTATAAGGTTTAAATTTTAGTTACTCGTACATTTTTATATGTTGTTCTCTAAACCAAGTTACAGAGGATTCTTCTTTGCTTTAAACTTCTTATGTAAAATATCAACATTATCGGAAGATAAGTGTGTTAGTATGAACTGTGTCATTTTAGGAATTTTGTTTATTGCTTTTAATTTTCTTAGTTTAAAGATTACAAATTATCTTTTTATTGTTTTTTTAAGTTAAATATCTGACTCAAAAATACCTGTGTGTGATAATGCAACTTCTGTCTAACATGACAGCGATGAATGAGAAATATTCATTGACATTTATTTAACAAGAGTTATTTTCAAAAAGTACCTTAGACATTCACGACATACCATTCGCCAACTTCTCGCAAAAACATCCAAATCCGGTGTTGATGCGAGAAGGTCGTCAATGTAGTAAAGAGCTCGAACGAGAAGAGAATGTTTTCGCAACAGAGTACGTGCTTCAGGAGCAGCAAGAAGAGGCTCTATGAGAGGCTATTGTTACGGTCAGTGAGCGCGACCGTATCCTAATTTTATTTTGCATTGTATCGGAATTGGCGATCGGCTAGCATTGATGGTGGTTCGTCCAGTATTAATTTTGTCCTTATGCTAGACCTTCAAGCTAATTATTACTGTGATTTTGCATAGATAATACCAAAAGTTTATTACTGTTGTTACACGTAAGATCGTAGAAAAGACAATTAAAATTATTTTCCATAAAATCGTTCTTTTTTTCAAAAATCTCCAAAACCGATACCGGAATTCCATTGAGTCTCAATACCAGTATTGAGAAAAATCCGGTATTGCATGCCCAAATTACAATAGTATAGAGAATGAAATTCTGCAAACAAAATAACTAAACTCTATAAATAGTGAAATCAAACTTTATTCAACAAGCACCAAAATAGTCATCAATCAAACACTTTGAAATATAACTACTGACGTGCCTCAAAAGCTATTTAAATGTAAATTCCCATAAGATAATACTGGAATACAAACAGCCAATAGTTGCAAATAGGCGTTTGAACATTGACGGTAAATACATAGTCCAAATTAGTTCAGCCCGTTAAAGGGGTTAATGGTCCTACTTAATATGGTTCATTCTTCTTAATTAATCACTATCTTAGGAAGGCTGATATTGAGTATTACTGAAAACGATTGGATATTTGATAAGGCACACGTTTATAAAATAAAAACTGAGGAAAAATAGGACGGCACTCCGTCCTATTTTTCCTGTAGTAAGGACCTAGACTCAGCTACAAATTATTTAAGTGATGAAAAAGTGGGTGTTAATGTACATATTATGGAAAAATTGCACAACAAGCTTAACCTTAAATTGCCAATAACGATCCTAGTTCAGGAACAAATGAACAGACGGAAATATAAAAGTCTAAAATGTAATCATGGTTGATTACACATTTATGGATTACTTTTAAAACAAAGTTAAGCTTAGTTAAAACTTCAAACACTGCTGCTTTTAGTATAAAAGTAGGTCAAAGTGAAAATATAGAAAATTTTATTAGCGCTTTATAAACAAATTAACACAGTTAGAAGGTGATGTTTTAATACGAGGAATAATATTGCAACTGAAGAATTAGAATATAGGGGTAGGCCCCTATTCTTAATAATTATTAACCGAAACATAATAACAAATAACTTAACTACCACTAGAATAAGCAATACGACCCCAGACATGTCAGGAAGTTCAGACTCGTATTTAATATATTTCCAACTCTCAAATAATCGGAGGCCACCCTTCAAATCAGGGAAAGGTTTATCGAGTAAGCGAATATCCCTATTTCCCCACCTCGCTCGTTAATAAAATAAAAGGGATTTAGGGTCCCGAACCCTCCGGATTCCTTGCCAAGGGGATTAGCACGCGTCTGTTGACATCTTATGTGAGTTAACTACAGTATTTCTAAAGAAATTCGCGTTTTTTTTACCCCCAAGGGAAATTCCCAATTTGCCTGACAAATGCAGTTTCGTCTATTAATTGACTTCATTGGCAGAGCTGGGAATTTCACGGCTGAGGGCTTTGGCGCTGTTTTGATGCGCGATGTTTGATTTTGGTAATGATAGGAACGTTTGAGTTGACTGTACTCACAAACGAGTATCAGAAATTTTATCGAGACAACACGGGAAGCAATGCTTGAGCATCACTTATGTATTGACTTCTTCACTTAGGGAACAAATAAGGGTGGAGCTTCGAATTGTTTTTGGTCGTATGTTACGTAAGATTATGGGTTTGTATTTTGTAAGATGGAGCATTACCCATAAGACGCCAGAATAACTAACTGTATGCGTAGACATATTAGTAATCTTTTTTGAACGTATAAATGATCTTCTTCTTCTTCTAAGTCGGTTCCTCACTGCTGAGGATCGTGACTCCGCGATTAATTTTTTTGATGGCAGCTCTCCACTTCTGCCTGTCGGTTGCCTTGTGAAGCGCGCTGCTGAGTGTCGTATCCAGTTGGTCGGATATCTGATCGCACCATCGTTTTGGGCTTCTTACCCTTGGTCTAGTGCCGTCCATCTTTCCCATCACCATCAGTCTCTCTAATTTGTCCGGGTCTAAATGATCCAGTACTATAATTTGGAAGCTAAAAACGAAGCGAAAAGCTAATATATAATAATACCAACGTGATAATGTATATTAAATAACGGACGACGGTAAGGGCACTAGTAAATTTATCATAATAACGTACTAAAGAATATCAATTTAAGTTCAGACGCTGATCAATCAAGTTTAGCCAATGACGCTCGTCTGCTCTTCAAAAACGAAAGTTTACTTAAATAAAATAGATAACTAATTAGTTTTCTTTTGAATTTCTAATGTTATTGAAGTCATCAGATTTGATTTTGATATAAAATTTTCAAATGCTGATTAGCATTTGAAAATTTACGTTAAAAAACCTTTTAAACTTCTTTCAGGGGTTTTATTGTGAGGTAATATGAATTTTTGATCGTCTTCATCTTCAAGCGGAAGACGAAAACTGCTGGACATACATAAACCTTCCCCAAACATTATCAATAGGAGAAAATATATCGAATTTTTGATGTAACTACCAAGAGTGGTTTGCTCCGCGATTTCACCGCGCGAGTATTATAGCTTGACAACTTCGTTGGTGACACTCACCTGTGTGCTTTTTGTTATGTGCAGCTGTAACTAATTACACATGTTACCGCCAATACGAGCGGCAACCGACGGAGGCAGCCTCCGGAGGCCCCCGTTCGTGTTGGCGGTAACTTGTGTAAGTAGTTTTGCCCCCGCGGAGGGGCTTAGCCAGCGACTAGAAAGACCACGCGTTATGCTATAGAAAGAGACGGTCGGGTCCGTTGCGTTCCGTCCTGTGGCCAGATCCGAAAGGCAGTTTTGTTAAAGAGAGAGACTTCATCACAAATTTAATACCAATGCCATCGTCAGGGCTATGATGATTGCGTTTATCACATGATAAGGATAAAATATTTCATCCCACCCATATCATAAGATATATTTAGCCGTCGCTCAACTTCTGAACTCTTTTATTCAACTTTCCTTTACAGAGACAAAATAAGTTTCCAATGCATAAAATAATTCTTATCAAAATTTCTCAACGCAAACTTTCCATTATTAGCAAAACAAGACTAAAGTAAACGCCATAATTAGGCGAACTAGTTTGACAAACAAAAATGTTGCCTGGCTCTCAGAAAATGAAATAGTCATAGGTAAATATCGATAAAATGTTATCGACAATGATTTGCACGCATCAGGATAGGTCTAAAAAGACCAAATAAGTTTATGAAACGTGTTATCCTTAAATCTTTTCAAGAATTTATTGTGTCACCTTACTTTTTTATTAGGGTATAAATTAAGTCACACTCGAATCCAACGCATTTCTTTATTTTTATATATAAAACATCACTGGCCTAACTCTGGCATCATTTGTGCTTGTGTTACTGTCAAACTAGTTCGCCTAATTATGGCGTTTACGTTAATCTTGCACAGAGCGGGTAGTTAGCGAACTTTGGACAGGGGCTTGAAGAAATTAGCAGACTTGGGACGTCATAAGCTATTATATTCCAATTTCAATTCAAAGCCTAAGGATTTTATACCATAGGTAATTAGGTATGTACTATAACAAAGGAGGATTTGTCTCACGTGTTTTAATCACATGTTAAGGATTAGGTGATGTCGAAGGTTGTGGCGTACAACCCGAAATAGGGCCCCTGGGTTGTCGTTTATAATATATATATTATAAACAATAAAGGAAAATACATATATACATATATATATATATACCTATTTAGGGTATATATGCATATAATTATACCTATTTAGGGTTCCGTACCGGATAAAAAATGGAACCCTTATAAGATTGTACGTCCGTCTGTCAAGACCCTTTGTCTCGCGAACGCGTAGAGTCTATGGTTCCTTCAAGCTGTGAAAAAATCAAACTTCTAACGTAAAAAAGATATGGCCGTTTATGCCCCAAAAAACGTACATTTCGACTCTTTCAAGGAAACCAAAGACAACTATAATTTTTTTCAAGTCTGAAATACGTTTGTAATTTTATACAGCCCATCTAGGTGTCCTACTCCTTCGAACCGGCAAAGATTTCCCCTAATCTCCGTTTACCTTTAAAATCAGTTAAATCATTCGATCACAATCGTATGTACAAAGGAAACACCAAGATACGATCACCGAGCGGTGTTCACGGTCTATGTAAACACCAGGTTTGTCGGTCCGTTAGTCTGATGCAGCCATAACGAGATTGGAGTAATTGAACCGACTATTATCCACGGGAGCCTGTCTGCATACATTTGCATTAATAGCATTATTATATGAAACCAAATCAATCGTACACGACCTTTATACATAGCTATAAGATATTGTAACAGAAATAACCAGTGATCGGAAGGCACGATGCAGTATCGCAAGGAATTAAGATGAAATCTTTACATGGACATGTCTATAATCCCGCGACCCGCCATCATGTTCGAAAATATCATGCTACTGAGTATCATAAATGTGTATTTTTATAAAATACACATTTCATTTTTTTGCAACTGCATGGAAGGCACTTGTTGATCATCATCTGCCTATCTTTAAATAAATAAATATAAATATTGTTGGGACATATTACACAAGACAAATTACAAACTCGTGTTATTAATTCCTTACTTACTGCCCTTGATACACAATGTACTATTAATAATCTAACTGACATTTTTTTTTTGTCGTCTAGCCCATTCAAAGGTGTATGTGAAGTCCGCAATCCGCAGTGGGCGAGCGTAGGGACTACAGCCTATATTCACTCACATTTATGAGAGTAGGCCTGTGCCCAGCAGTGGGACGTATATAGGCTGATGATGATGAAGTTTCGAGCGGAACCACTAGTTTTACTAAAATAGCTTTATATAATACGCGTGTATTTGGCATAGTGACTGTTGAAAGCAATATTGTATATTAAGCTTTTTCCGCACGTGGAGTGAATTTCACCGCCTAGTTTCCCTGAGGATTTCATAGAATACCGTATTCTCCGCAATATAAAGGTCACGGCTACATCAACCTTTATAATAATTGTGATCTTTGAGCCGTACATAAACGTGAGCTAGGCAAGTATTGACAATCGTAATCACTAGACATCATTATCAGCCTGTAGTCGTCCACTGCTGGACAAAGGCCTTCACTAGTTCGCACCAACATCACAATATAAGCAGTAATATTTCTCTTCCGACAAAAGATACACGCGCCGCTTACGGACGCACTACAAGTTACAACCAAACTTTTAGGTATGCGTAGCAGTGCTCCAGTTGGGATCGCACCGTCGCAACGGTCGCTCGCTTCCATTCAAAATCTGACCTATTAGGAAACTGAGCAAATCGAAATCTGATCTACTATAGGAACCTGACGAAGTCAGCATTTGACCTACTAGGAATCAGACGAAAATGCAATCTGACCTTCTAGGAATCCGGCGAAAACGGAATCTAATTTACAAAGAACCTGACGAAAACGCAATCTGACCTATTAGGAATTTGTCATACTCGGAATCAGATCTAAATGGCACCTGATGAAATTGCAATCTGACCTCCATGAAATCTGACCTGCATGTTACCGGACGAAATCAGAATCCTACCTACACTGCCGAAGGCTCGTAAAAACGCGAGTACTGCTGTGTGTTCGTAAAAAACTGACAGCCGGCAGTCCTGCGCCTTGACCTGGTTTAGCTATCGCTATCTGTTGGAGCCAACCAACACAGATGACTGCAACCCAGCTGCGACTTTTATAGAAACTGCAGCTGGCCTGCAGCCGACATGCAGTTCCCATACAAATTGCACTATAAGATACCCGCCGTCAGTATGGTAGAGAAAGGACAGCAGCTGTATAGTGGGGTCAAGATGACCCGGATTTTGAAATCTATCTGGTGTCAAGTGTTTCATGAAAACTGAAGGAGTTATCAATTGAAATACGGGTACATGGGTACGTACATGCATAGTACTTAATGATCTAATAAACATTATTGGCACAAAAAAGGTACGCCGAATGTATAGTTGAGTCATCTTTACCTTTTTGTCGTTTAACCACGTCTAACTTCTTGTGTAGGCGCACACCGACTAAACATGCAGTCAATAACTAAATATTTTTACTAAAAAAAACCATTTTGTTTATTTTAACGAACTCCATACCCAGTGACACTCGCGCCATCAAGACGAATCCAATGATGTATCATTTATCAAAATCGGTTGTGCCGTTGAGTAGTTACGAGCGGACACAGGAACGGACATACATACATACAGGTCAAACACATTACCCTCCTTTGGGCTTCGCCGCAGTCGGGTAATAAAACTAGTCGGGTATTTACTGCAGCTACCGAGAAGCCCAACAACGTAACGTGTTTACTTAAAAACCTACCCGCGTCATTATGACCCAACCCGACTGACGCCGGGTATCCCTTTCCATGCAAAAGTTGACACGAAGGTTAGTTCTACTAGAAGCGGTGTGCGAGGAAAATATCAACCATTTAGGCGGCGGCTCCACTGAGGCGGAGACGAGCGGAGCGGAGAGGAGACGTATAGGATCGACCAATCACATTACTTGAAATCCACATCTCGTCAATGTCAATGGAAACAGCGAACACTAATGTGATTGGTCGATGCTACACATCTCCTCTCCGCTCCGCTCGTCTCCGCCTCAGTGGAGCCGCAGCCTGACACTCATATCTTAACTACGTTAACGACTACGCTGGTACCTCTAAACTACCAGGTAGAGTAAATTAAATCACTATTCAGGCACTGGCAACCTTCCTACGGGCGTATTAATCCCGTACGAAGATAAGCCTGTGACGTCTCCCTTGATTAATTCCCGCCTTCAAGTTATTCGTGTTCATCATCAGATATTACGGCATTTTGGAGGCTTCATTCGTTACTTTCTATTTTTTGTGGAAAGTATAGGTCTTATACGGATTCATTGTAGAACAGAGAAATTAGCTTTTTGACCGAATTTTTCCTTTGGACGTGGACTTAGCCAGATGTAACATAAGAATTTGGTCATGTATTTGACCGAGCGGGCGCGAAGCGTCGACGTTTCAGCTTGGGCAAAAATGCTTTCGTATTTCGGCATTTTTATTTTAAAATGTATGGTTAGGCGAAACTTAGATAAGCTATGTTCAAATACCTAACAAGTTTGACACTAATCGTCAGTTTTGTTACCACCTGTTAACTATGAGTTAAGAGGACATTTTAAATAAAAAAACCCATTTCCGTCCGACTGTCTAGCTGTATAGGTACAGATCGCGTTTCTCAGCCGACTCTCGTGAAATATTGTGAGCAGGTCCGATAATTGTATTTTTTTCTATTCAATTTTTTTTTTCAAGTGAGTTGACGGAATCGCGAGGCAGACTTCGAAGAAGGTTTTCTTGTATCACGGACAAACGATAAAAAAATGTAGGTACCCATAGCGTGTCATTCATAGAATCCGCTTTCCATCGGCCTGTTTTCAGGCATTTGAGTACTTTTCTTAAGGACACAGTAGGTAAGTCAAGTCAACTTAGCTCCGGCTTGTCCATGGAAAAGTATGACACCACGCAACTCGTAGGAACCTACATAATTTCGAAATATATAATGTTCGTATTTTTGTTGAAGTATCTAATGCGCGAAAATTTAATATTTATTATACAACAGTTACGTCACAAGTCCTGTAACTAACAAATTATTTTTCCTTATAAATAGTCTTGTGAAGCCAACTTGTTATTGGTACAAGTTACCTGACCCTATCAATTAACAACGTAAATGAGTTATGAGACTGGAACCATTCCTTCGATACACACACTCACATAAGGACAGGTTGATCCGCTTCATCCTTCCCGCTGGTTCCTTCGATACACACGCTCACATAAGGACAGGTTGATCCGCTTCATCCTTCCCGCTGGTCCGCTGCTCACTCTGAGCAATCAGCGAAATGTCAAGGTGGCCCTGGCCAAACGTCCTGGTTTGTCCCAAGGCGTTCAGGCCTAGAGATGTGCCATTCCCGGGAATATTCCCCGTTAGTATGGGGAATATTCCCAACAAGTGGGGAATATTCCCGGGAACGGCACATCTCTATTCAGGCCCCACCTAGTCCGATCTTATCGAGGTGGACCGGGACAAGCGACCTGGTTCGACCCCAGGCGCCCCCGGCTCTCACCTAATCCGATTAATTATTTCTACGTTTAAACAAATCAAAACTAGTTACCAATTGCGGGATTTTAATAACTATGCTAAAATAACGACGGAAAATACTGGATATATTTTTAGACATTAAAAATCTCTACTTTTACGGTTTTACGGTTAATTTTTCGCACTGAGGTGGTGCAATAGTATGTATGCCTACGTAAGTAAGTAGCTATAGTAATGTTGTATGTGTATGAATGATGTGTGAAGTTGTTTTAGTCTTAATACAGCCTTTAACGAGTACAAACGTATTTACTTTCCTGACCCCCCACACCTCATGGCGACCGTGATAGTCGGCGCAAGTGTGGCGTCGGGTGTCGGGCGACGAAATATGCTGACGGGACAGTGACAGTGTGCTTCTTTATAATTTATTACGACTTGGACGTTATCACCTTGAAATGGACATGTGCTCGGGACCTTTGTGCAGTGACGGCAGTGTGTTACGAGAACTTGAGCGACGACTTACGCTCGTGACTTACTCGCTTGTGATAGTTGCCGGACTTCTATTCATTACCATATTTTTGTACTGTTTGTGGGTCAAATATGGGGCCGAAACCATCAAAAATCGAGGATAAGGAGATTATAATTGCCCAGACGGCCGGAGCCGGGAGAAATACTGAAAGCGACCAGCAAATGCAGGGCATGGCATTAAATAATATCCTTGTGGGTGTTCTTCTCGCCGGTATGGGAGTTGTCGTCTTATATATAATATATAAAAAATATAGAAAGGGCCAGCAGGAGTGGTTGAAGAAGTCAATTAACGCCGAGTTTATTCGCCGCATGCAGCAGCGTATGTCGGGCCGCAGGCCTGCCACAACGCTTGATGACGAGCAGGTATAAGCAGAACGGTATATTGGGTGCTTTGGTGTTAATGTGAAGTGAAAACAAAGTGAGTGTAATGGTGAAGAATAAGGGGTATGGAATTAGCGTTAAGTGATGTATACGATAAATTAGAGAAATTAAGAGTAGAGTTAAGAAAATTAGGAAATGTTAGAAGACAACAGGAAATAGGACAGTCTAAAATAAATAGTGCAACGTTAATCTATGAGGAATATAGACAATTTATTAAAAGTATTAATTTTGACGATTTAAAGGAGGAATATTCATTGTTGTTGTGTGACCGAATAGACGAGGTTTATAGTAAAATATTGAACTATAAAAAACCAACGAAAATGGCGAAAAATTTTGAAATAAAAGTAGCTAGTAGCTTAATTCCAATTATAGATGATAGTGAGGAAACAGTGGAAAGGATGATAGCGGGTATTGAAATGATGGATAGTATGATAGAAGGGACTGATCAAAAGAATTTGCTGATTTCTTACGTACTGAAAACGAGGTTAAATAAAATCGCGCAATTGAAACTTAAATCAAAATATGAATCAGTGACCGAGCTAATTGCCGACATTAAAAAATATATGTTACCTAAGAAATCTGCAAATTCCTTGCTAATCCAACTGAATAGTGCATCCCAGAGAGATATGACTATTAATCAATATGGAGAAAAAATCGAAGAACTTTTTATTGGTCTCACAATAGCGCAAGCGGACGGAAACGCTAGTGCGCGAGAAATTTTGCGACCAATAAATGAGTCCTTGGCGATAAAAAAAAATGAACACTATACTCTACTATAAACTTACTTTATATCATTTTTATCCATAAACACACATTTCCTGTTCCATTTGAACACATTCTAAAACACTTTCTAATAACTCATTCTTAATGAAAACTTTAGTATATAAGAATTTCAACAACACTTAGTTGATCAGGCTAACTGCTCTTTGAAAAACTTATCTACTGCAACTTTCCCATACGCTACATGCTATTCATTTCATACCATCCAAATATCATCAGCTTCCTACTTTCGGCAAACATTTTCAAAATTTAAACACACATCCTTTAAAACTCCCCATCGTCATTCAACATCATCACTAAATTACCTTTCCGTTTATAACTTTTTTCCCCGAGTCAAAATGAAATTCCATGTCCTCTTAGTAAAAAAAATAAAATCCATATCCTTGGAAAAGTCATCTCCGATACAAATACACAAAATACAAATACAATTCTAACAAAATATTTCAATACTTATCTATCTACTTACTCATATTTCATAACGCTAAATTATTACAGTGGCTTAAATCAATGCACATTAGCTCACCGTTTGTCGCGAAACCCGACACGTAATTACAGACGCCGCATACCTTCCCATATTTTTTTTTTCCCCCTTCCCCCCGGACCTCCGCAAGGTGTAGACGTGTATTGAATCCGCGCTAATAAGTTTTTTAAAATTAATTTATGTTTTTATTCTCATTTAATTCGAGCGAAATATTAGGAGTGCATAAAGCCGCGCGGTTATCACTGCACGCGAAACGATTAACATCATACGAGGTGCTGTCGTCCTGGTACTTCTACACTACGGACCACTGCGGCAAACTGCGGTGAGTGCTACGCCAACGCTACGTCGCACGCAGCATCTGCTACGCCGTAGCCACTGCGCCTCATCGGCTACGCCACGTTGAGTTGCATTGCGTGGTACTGTGCACTTCTGCCATCCTGGTAGCGCGCGGCTGTTTGACCGCGGCTTGTGACGTCACTACACGTCGGATGCGTCGAGTGCGCCATAGCTTCAGTGCGTCAACTCTGTGAACTACTGCGCTCGACATGGAGAGGGCAGATAGCGGTGAACTGGTTTGCGTCGCGTGCAGGGCGGATATCGATGTTGGTGAACAATACTTACAGTGCAAGGTCACGACATGCGGCAAGCTTTATCATTATTTGTGTACCAATAAAAAGCTAACGCTCGAAGAGAGGGATACATGGGTCTGCCCAGAATGCTGCATTGCGAGAAAGAAGGGCGGGCGTAACTGCGATACTCCTGTTGGCACACCTGTTACCGCCAAGAACATCGTGAGCAGAAACAAAAGTGAGGTATCTCATCCGGTGCAGTCATCAACGCGGGACGTACCGCAAACGCCGGGCATGCCAGTTGCTTCAAAGAACATCGCAAGCAGGAGTAAAAGCGAGGTATTTCACTCAGTTCAATCCTCATTGGAGAACATGCTGCTATTGCCGGGCACGTCTATTGCAGGAAATAACACCGCGAACATGAACGATTGTAAGGTATCTCACCCGGTACAGTCATCGTCGGAAAACATGCCGCACATGGCGAGAGAGCTACAGCTTCTGCGGGGCCAGATTTCCCAGTTAACAGAACAACTGACTGATGCCGTATCCAGTATCGCACATTACCAAACGCAGCTCAAGGACTTTAAAGAAAAGTTCGAGGTGGTAACGGAGAAGTTAGCAAATCTAGACCCAGCCTCAATCTGTCCTTGCCGCTGCGCTACCGAATCCGTAGCGTCCATTACCGCGCAAGAAAATAACATCGCATCCAAATCCAAGTCGAAGCACAAGAGGAAAAAGAATGTTGAGCGCGGCGTGAGAGAGACGCAGTTCCCCTCATTGATGACCACGGAGCTAGAAAGTTCGAGTGTGGTATCGCCGGCTGCAGGGCTAGATGAATCTCAGGTACGTACCAATGTGACGGCGCCTCTCTGCAGTGATGACAGTGACGGTGCGATGCAGCGAGATATAACTGCTGAGAAAGATAGTGAGCTACCTGGGAGAGAATGGCAGGTCGCAGGTAACCGAAAACAAAGGCGTACTATTTCCACACGATGTACTGCTGGCCCTGATGTCACAACTCTGAAGGCAGTTGAGCAGCGTAAATATATCCATCTCTGGAATATGCTATCCGGCGCGGACGAAATACGTGCATACCTGCAGGGCCTGTGCTTGGGGAGAACTTGTACAGTAGACGAATTGAAGCCGAGAGGCGATTATAAATCATTTAAAATTGGAGTGCCGTCAGAGTTCTATGATAAATGTCTATCTGCTGAGTGTTGGCCTGAAAATGCTCGTGTCAAGGAGTGGTTTTTTCGGAGGTTTCAGCGAAGTCAGGAATCGGCGAACAAAACAAGTGCCTAAAACGCATCCACTGAATCTTTACTATCAAAACGTGCGTTGGTTAAAAAGCAAGCTAGATTCGTGGAGAAATGGTCTAATAACATCTGATGGTTTGAATTTGGTTGCTGTTACGGAATCGAACCTGGATGAGTCAGTGTATGATGCCGAGGTGTGCGGAGACGCTAGCGAGTGGAGCGTGGTAAGGCGTGATCGCAGTGAGCGATGTGGCGGGGGGGTCCTATTGGCAGCTCGCTCGCCGCTGTGCCTCGAACGGTTACCGCACTACGAAACCGCTTGCGGCGAAGATCTTTGGGCGAGATTCGATTTTTTCGGACAGTATATATATATTTGTGTTGTCTATATACCTCCACGAACCACTGATGAACTATATTTTCAGTGGTTTGATAGCGTGGAGAAAGTGTGCTTACAGCAAGATAGTTCCAAGGTGCTCATTGTTGGAGACTTGAACCTATATAGTGCCAGTGCAAATGTCGAAAGGTGTTTCCATTGTTTTACTAATGTTTGTAATTTGTATCAGTATAACAGCGAGATTAATATGAATGGAAGGGTGTTGGATGTTGTGTTGACGAGCATGGATATAAGTGACGCGGTGGCCGTGCGGCCTGCTGATCCGCAGGAGGTGCTATCTAAAATTGATCCTCATCACCCCCCCATTATAGTTCGAGTAGTGTACAGCTTCGCGTCAGGCGCAGTATTAATGGAACCCTCCAACATAAGTAGTAATAATGATTGGAATTTTGCCAAAGGAGATTTTTATCTTCTATATTGTGAAATTAGAGATGCCAATTGGGAGTACTTGTACGAAACTCAACAAACTGAGGAAGCTGTTGAATTTTTTTATAAAACGCTCTATGATATTTTTAACCACTGTATTCCTAAAAAAATACGAAAGAGTTCGCATAGTCGCACCTATCCAGTCTTCTATACGAAATGTATCATACGTGATATTGAAACGAAAGCTCATCTTCACCGTCAGTGGAAGCGAACTGGCAATAGATTAGTGTATGAGGACTATAGCCTGCTCCGTACTAAAATTAAGTTTGAAATAAGTCAAGCATACACTAGCTATCTGCAACAAATATCAGGCAGACTAACTAAAAACCCGACTCAGTTCTGGTCTCATGTCAGTTCGCTTCGCTGCAAAGGGGGGGTTGAGCCGAAGGTCACGCAAGGGGATGTCGAGCACTCTGGTGCTGATGCCGCCACAGCGTTCGCCACACATTTCGCTTCAGTGTTTCTACCGGATGAGCCAATTCTGGACCCGCGAGTAGCCGGTATTAGTCTTCCAGCTGACGCTCGCTGTGTCGACATTAGATGCTTTAGTGCTGGTGATGTTAGACTAGCGATCAAAAAATTAAAATCAGGGTCAGCACCTGGACCAGATGCCGTTCCTGCGTTTGTTCTCAAGGCCTGTGTGGACGAGTTAGTAGCTCCAATTACGTTTATTTTTAACCTTATTCTCCGAACTGGAGCCTACCCTACTCTGTGGAAAAAATCGCGGGTGACTCCAATTCCTAAAAAGGGCTCAAAGACTAAGGTTGAAAACTATCGGCCCATTGCAATTCTTAGCGTCATGGCTAAGGTATTCGAATCAGCACTGCACAGTAACCTGCTTCCCCAATGCCTGCCTCACATTACCAGCGAACAGCATGCGTTTTTGCCGAGAAGGTCCGTTGCCACAAATCTGCTTACCTTAACACGGGTGCTGTCTCGAGAGTTAGATAGAAAGGGCCAAGTAGACGTTATCTATCTAGACTTTCAAAAAGCCTTCGACCGTGTCGATAACGATATTCTTCTAGTAAAACTTGGAACCATGGGATTTACACCTAGACTTCTGAAGTTGTTCGCTAGCTACCTCTCGGATCGGAAGCAGTACGTAAAGTATGGGCCATATGTATCAGAGTGTTACCACACGCGGTCCGGTGTTAGTCAGGGGTCTAACCTTGGACCATTTCTTTTCGTGCTGCTCATAAATGACCTGTCTGAGCAGGTACGCAATTCCATGGTCTTGCTTTTCGCTGATGATGTGAAGCTGGTAAAGACAATCCAAAGCCAGAAAGACTGTGAGGAGTTGCAATGGGACATAGATGCGGTATACCGTTGGAGTATAGCTAATAAACTCCATTTCAATGCAGGCAAGTGCGAAATGTTGACATTCACGCGGTCCAACACGCCTTACGATTTCCAGTATACTATCGGTGGTACTACTATAGCGCGTTCCGAGCAGGTGCGCGATCTGGGTGTCCTCTTTGATCCGGGACTCACGTTCCATGACCACATCCAAGGGGTGACCAAAGCCGCATCTGGGAGGCTCGGCTTCGTCTTGCGTAATTCTGCACCTCTGACCGTACTCGCCACCCGCGTACTGTATGCGGCGCTAGTACGCAGTATACTCGAGACGAACGCCGTAGTCTGGAGTCCACATGAGAGTAAATACTCTCTCATGTTGGAACAAATCCAAAAGATGTTCCTACGGGCACTCTATAAGAGGTTATACTCGTACTATCCGTATATGTACCCCACCTTATTTCTACAGGGGCAATTAGGCTACGATTCTTTGCAATTGCGTAGACTACTTTCTTTGGCTAAATTTACTATCAATATAGTCAGAAATAAGATCGACTGTGTAGGTCTCGTTGAAGCTTTCGTGCGTCTTTTTGCTCCATGTTCATATCGTCGCGCGCGGAGACACCCGCTACTGGCGGTGCCGGGGGCGCGCACGAGAGCGCACGCGCACACGCCGATCACTCGCGCGCTCGCGTTTCTCAACTCCGTGCTCGCAGCACAACCTCAGTGTGATCTGTTCGCAAGTTCGATTGGACGACTGATGATTGAGTGCAAGAAAGTAGCGGAACGTGAGATGCCTGCAAGTACGATTCAATGAGTGTAGTAGTTTTAGATTATTTAGATATATTTAAGTTTGTACCGCTTTGGCTATGCTGTAATGGTATAAATGTTATGTGTAATAAAGAATAAAGAAAAGAATAAAGAATATTGAGGTAACGCGTGCACCTAAACTTTTGTTTTAAGTACCAGACTACCAAAAAGGACAACAATTTAGCACTTAAACATAATATTTGTAGTTCTATTCCATTAGCTCAAAAACTACCTAATTAAAAATATTATAATATTAGTGGGCCCTTGATTGAAACTAAACACACATTATTAAAAAATAAGTTCATATTAAAACTACACATTAAAATCGTCTTTTTACGCGATACTAAATTTTGTCTCCGCGTTTCACGAACACTTAACACTCCACATAATGCGTCAATATAATATAAGTACTCTAAATCCAAACTAAAATAAGCACACCCTTGCTCCTGGATGCAAACAAAGTCTTCGCATTTTATTTGTGAACTGTTAATATATGTTACCACACGATTTCTTCAGCTTCCGTCTGTTTAGTTTTATTTTCACTTATATTTTTCGATTTTTTTTTGCCGCACTTTTTAGCGTCCAATTTTTTTTTTGTTAATTTTTACTTTTTTTATACGCGATGTTAATCACTAATTTTATTATAAGTCCATTTTAAAAACCTTTTCGTTTAAGTCTTTTTTTTTTTATTTTAAATAATAGTTTTCCACTCATTCACTGTTAAATTGTCACTTACAGACACAATAGTTTCTTTTTTACACGTACACAGTAGGTTTTTTCACGAGATGGTCTTTCAAAATTATAAAATAAAAATAACGTCCTTGGTTCGTATCGTACTGCACTGGCCGGGCACATTTCAATGCCCGCCAGTGCCCCCGTATAAGGAGCACTGGCAGGGTCGCCATGAGGTGTGGGGGGTCAGGAAAGTAAATACGTTTGTACTTGTTAAAGGCTGTATTAAGACTAAAACAACTTCACACATCATTCATACACAATAATGATGGTGCAATAGTATGTATGCCTACGTAAGTAAGTAGCTATAGTAATGTTGTATGTGTATGAATGATGTGTGAAGTTGTTTTAGTCTTAATACAGCCTTTAACGAGTACAAACGTATTTACTTTCCTGACCCCCCACACCTCAGCACCACCTACTTTTTTTTTTTTTTTTTTGTATCAATTCGCTACCCAAAGGTTGTCTTGTCTGGAAGTGATAGCTTTTTAGCGATAAGACTGCCTGTTGTCTATATTTTTAAATTGTTATAATTAAGTATGTTATGTATCTTTTGTAATGTGTTTCTGGTTTGCAAAAAAGTATATTTGTATTGTATTGTGTTCTATCTATGACACTATTTCGCTCAATTCCTCTTGAATGGATGGAAGAAAATCCTTTCACAAAAAAATCCCATCGGTTCATATTTGACAGACTTTTGCGGTAGCAAACATTAAAAATACAACCAAATGGAGAACGTTCTTCTTTTTATGAGGTCGGGTAAAAACTAGCCATAATTCAAGAAAATAAAAACATTTTCTTATTTGGTGTCATTCCGATATATTTTTTTATTTTCGATGATAATTGCTCAAGCTGTCAGTAGATAGCAAAATTTGTTTACAACAGTCACTGTTTATAAATACAAAACTGTGGAGACATCTAAAGTTAAAAATTGGCAATTTTAACCTCAGAGAAAAAAAATCGTGCTTCTCTGCGCTGATTAGGTACATTCTGGTTAAAAGCCATAGAACAAAATTTAATTTGGATGCAAAGTACCCACCGTATCCATAACACATAATTGAATTTATTTACACAAAGATAATTAGCATTTCAATTTAGTTCCACATTTGAAATTTATTTTATGGGCGGTATATTGGCTTAGTTATTGCTCGTATATTATGTAAAAAAGTAGCTTATTTTTCCTTTTAGGTACTTGGGAAATACATGTAAAGAAGATAAACAAACTAGCAAAATTTATTCATTTACTTACACGAAGAAAATAGGGCAACTTTTGAATACACATAAAAACCAAACATAAATATATTACCAATTTATTTTACATATTAAATATAATCCAACTACATAATATACATATCATAATAAATAAATAAATGCGTATATATACATATACGTATAATCAGTACTCAACAGTGGCGTGGCGTAAAAGATATCCTTGGGCAAGCCGGAGCCGATTTGAGGCACATTTTCCTTAAGAGCTGTATAATAAGGTGGTCAAGAGCCTGATATTAGGCAAGCCGGTAGGAATCGAGTTCTTTGGACGCCACGCCACTGGTACTCAACCATATCAAGAAACAAATAAATAAAAATTATAAAAATATCTTCATTCTAATCATAAATATATTAAATATATTTAATAATGTTATTTGTAAGGTGTTCGAATTCTTCACTGATAATCAGACGTTATTTATAATGATTTTGTTACTAAAAGTGGTCGCTAATACGTTAAAGCAAAACTCTAGAAATT
This sequence comes from Eudemis profundana, assembly GCA_947034925.1. Classification (NCBI taxonomy): domain Eukaryota; kingdom Metazoa; phylum Arthropoda; class Insecta; order Lepidoptera; family Tortricidae; genus Eudemis; species Eudemis profundana. The sequence goes on from OX344808.1 coordinate 4,058,913, forward strand.
CCAATGAAAAGGACTTGTGAATGAACTGAAGGGAGCGACGACAACTGCTACAACAACAAAACTTTTATTTTACTATGACCCGTTGAATAATTTATGTTCTAATCCAAAATATATTTTATAAAAAAATATGCTTATGCTAAATAATTTGGGTAAGATAACCTTAAAATCATTATGTGAATAAAATGATTATCTGAAACTCAAAACAAATTTTCACGTGCAAAAATTTGTGAAGACTTTTCAAAAGTTATGAATAAAAATCTGTTTTAATTTTTATTTCAGACCTTTTTTACCCTGCTAAAAATTAAGTTTACTTACGAAAACAACTGACCGACCTATAAACCGAAACAAGATAATAATATTAAATAATATTTTGCTGCAAGATTCTCAAATTATTCACTTATTGTAGAAACATAAATGCCAAACATTAAATAAAAACTTCAGCAAAACATGATATAACATCCTACCATAGTCTTATCCGTATGGTTAATTCAAATTTGATCTTAAATTACTTAAAAAAAAACGTACGTAACCAACGGATATCGAATAAGTTTACAAACATATTTAAATTATTAACCTAGTCTTACTTCAAGAGTTTCCGTGTATTTAAACATACCAATCCCTAAATTATAACAAAATTTTAATAGTTCTCACTGTTAATCATGGTTAGAAATTCGGCCTTATTTAAAAAAAAACTTACCTCAATTGCAGCAGCCAACAGCCATAACCTCAAACAACACTCACAAACTCACACATCGCGACGCGAGCGGCGCAGAGCGCGACATTCCCCCTCCGTGGCTATTTTGAGACTGAGCGCACATTCGTCTGTATCGACGCTTCCTGTGTCAACGCCATCTGTGGCATTAAACTTTTGTTGCCATTTTGAAAATGGAACTGTTCTACTCGTCCATGCTTTGGAATAGGCCGGGGGAGAAAAGTTTTGATGTCGTTTTGATAATAGAGCCGCGGTCAAGCGGTCTAAGGGAACGGACGTTACGAGTATAAAATTTCATCACGTGGATACTTATCAAAATCGCCTTAGCCCTTGAAATTTGGTATGTCAGTTGAGGTTTATTTGTTTTTTAAACACACAAATGCTATTGCTAATCAGTTTGGTCTAGCCAAATGTGTCAGCAGATATTAAAAAGATGAAATATGTTAGGAAAAAGTGTGACAGGGGGGGGGTCTAAAAGTCTGAAAAATCGTATGATGTACTTGTAGATGACTCCTTGTATATGTCGACACATAAGTCGTTGTGCGTGGTTTTTATTACAGTTTGATACTGTTGTAGCTCTACTCAAAGTGCGTCTGTAGATGCAATTTTATAGTACCTATCCTTGATACAACAAAGGCAATTAACAATGAGTACCGACGGCTCTTTATTTGTGCCAATAAGCTTAGGAACGTACCTACTTTGTTTTGTAGGCATTTCAAATTCAAATATTATGTTTCAAATGTTATGTTTCAATTACAAACTGAATGCTCCGAATGTAAACAGTATTCCCTGTGGTTCCCGCGATGAATCCTGTATTCTGCCTTTTCCTTAACTCATTTATATATTCGTATATATAAATCTGCTTAATCGTTTAAGCATTTATTTTATCCTTTATTTAGGTTTTTTAGGCCTTCCTCTTTTTTCTTTCCCATATTAATTTTATCCAATTCACACAATGAGTCCTTTACCTATCTTCTAGGATATGTTATTTACCGCCCTTCGTGTGTAGTTTATTTAATATGCACATCAAAATAAAATAATCGTATTCCTTAGACCAGCGGTCGGCAACCGCTTAGCAGCCAAGGGCCACATAGTAGCTAAGGAAATTGATGCGGGCTGCACTTTGTTAATAATTTGTGACTTTATACAATTCGGAATACCGATCGGAATATAGGGCCGCAAGTGAGCAGTTCACGGACCGCATGGGGCCCGCGGGCCGCAGGTTGCCTACCGCTGCCTTAGACCAAGCTCCGTCAACTTAAGTAAATTTTATAGGTATTTATGCTCACGGGTCACCTGAAATGAGCTAAGGAATACCGAAGCAAGGTTTCAATATTCAGGCCCGCCGCGAACAACGTCACTGACTATGCAAAACGTGCCGCCTTGGCTAAACAACTATTATTTAATACGGGAGTGTTCACCTTTGCCTTTATTTGCATCGGTTAGCCTAGACACGGTTGGTTTATTTTATTGAATCTGTCTTTTATTTTGTTTTTAAATAAACTGTCAGTGTTGTTTCTAAGAAGTTAGAAAACAATTCTAAATTCAAATAGAATCTTTCAAAATTCACAATTCTTTATAACTTTACGAGCAGTACAAATCTTACAATTATGTCACGTCAAATAATTATATTACAGTTACATACAACGAAATTGATAATCTGTGGTTATGACATTTTGTAGAAATTGTAGCCTGCAAACAAATGAATGTAGAAATAAAAAAAAGCATTTAAAGCATTTATTTACTCCACCACAGTTTCAGTATACATTAACAAAGTACAGTTTCAGTTAGATAGATACGAGACTTGTGCGGTGGAGACTGGTGCCTGAACTAGGAGAAACCTGTAAACTATAGGATCTGTAGGGATTATAATCTGCAGTCATGACAATTTGTAGAAATGACAAACTGCAGTTATGACAATTTCTACAAATTGTAATCTACAGTTGAGACAGTTTGTAGAAATAATAATCTGCAATTATGACAATATGTGTGAAAGGTAATCTGTGTAGTTCTATAGATTACCATTTCTACAGATTCTTATAACTACTGATTCGATAACCTTAGCAGAATCTGTACGAAAAATCATTTTTAGATATTTATGTAGGCACATCACATAATGTAGAAATGGGACTCGACAAATCAATTACCTATTCATAGTGTCGTTCGACAAGGGAATATAATATTTTATTAAAGCTCGTGGGATTACATAAGTGACTGTGTATCGTGGCTATAAAAGTATTCCTCAGCCATAAAAATATTCATGGGGGTCTAAAACTTGGCATAGTCTTATCAGCTAATGGCCGAACCGAGCGCCAGCAAACTACACTTATTTAGACGAAGCTCACTGATAAACAAAATTAATAAATCGTTGTACATTGGAAATGCTGATCGAATAGATTTTTTAAATGAATATAATCAGTATTCTGTATCCCTGATTAAGGTCGCTCAATGTCAATGCAGGCAAAAAGAGTGCCACCGTTCGTTGTGAAACTCTTTAGACGACCTACGTTCAGCAGTGAACGACTGGCCGTCTTACCGTAGCGTAGGTCGTAATGATTATGAAATTTATTTATACGCAAAAGAACTCCGTTTATTCCGAAAAATAACCTAAACTATTTATAGCGGAGGAGCTTACCTTAACAAGTAACTTTGGGTTTCCGTAATTTCATGCAATATTGTTGGAGTACATAATTCCGATACATTTCATTTCATTTCTGCGTTATGACTATTGGGAATTTTTGAGCGTGCGCCTTATGGTTGATATTACCTACATAGGCATCTCAACACCGTCATGATTATGCATGCATGTATGTATGTATGTATGTATGTATGTAAACACTAAATACTTTATTGCACATAAAATCATGCAAAAACAGTACAAAAGTCGATGGTTATGTACAAAGGCGAACTTATCCCTCTCTTTCAGCTAAGCTTTAACCCAGTTAACTGATTATATGAATTGTGCAGTGTTAGTTAAACCAAGGACCATTAAAACAAGAGGACTGTCATTCTCCATATACCGCTAGGGGATTTCCGGGCAAAAACTAGATGGCGCTAAAAAACTAAACATTTAACGATGTTATAATTGAACAAAGAAACATAGTATAGTAACAATTAGTTCGTAAACAGCTAATAATAAATAAATTATAACATTTAAATACTGTGTCATGTTTGCAAATTTGAACAATTGTAAATAATATAATTCTTTTACCAAGCTTATACATAGATGGCGTTGTAAATTCGGGGAACAGCTTTTTGTATGGAGAATGTCAGTCCTCTTGTTTTAATGGTCCTTGGTTAAACGTACAAAATCGAGCTTCTTACCATGATTCAGCCAGGAGTGGTTCACTCCGCGATTTCACCGCGCCGCTACTAGTACCAAATTTTACCGCTCCAGAGGGCTTAGCCAGCGACCAGGAAGATGACGCGTTACGCGATAGAGAAAGTCAGTCGAATGCGGTGCGTTCCGTCCGGTGATCGGACCCGAACACCAGTTTTGTAAGGAAGAGAAACTTCTGTTACTATTACTGATTCTGTAGTTCAGCTAACTTTGCACTTCCTCTGAATGCGTCGTCACACACAGCAAGTGCAAACTTAACTGTGTACATAGTATTGCCCCTATTTGGGACTTGCCCGGCTTACAGACTTAGCGAACATGTACTACTAGTATTGCGTTTGAGGTGCTAAGGTATTTCAGTACCAGTTTGAGAGGCGTGTTCTTGTTTTGAGGTGGTATAGAAACCCTTGAAATTGGTTTAGAGAACTTTCCAACTGTTTGCCAATCGCGAATCACTTTGGTCATTTTATGACTAACACGCCGCACGATTAGGCAGTATTAATCTGAAAGTCATATAAATTACCTTTTGCTATATCACATTTTTTGTAACGTCTTCCAAAAAATACACTTTTGCGGAACATAACTGATGTCCTTAAAGACCACCAGTTGGTAACCGCAGTCACAGGAAAAGTAGTACTACGTCCAGAAGTTTCTCTTTGTAACAAAACTAACGTTCGGGTCCGACCACCGGACGGAACGCACTAGATCCGACCGTCTCTGTCTATCGCATAACGCGTACTGTTTCTGGTCGTTGGCTAAGCCCCTCCGGAGTGGGTTATTCTTCAGAAATATGTCTGCGGTCACCTTATTCCTCTGGCCTTTATAGGGTTCCGTAGCCAAAATGGCAAAAACGGAACCCTTATAGTTTCGTCGTGTCTGTCCGTATGTCACAGGCATTTTACTCAAAAACCACATGATGGATATTGATGAAATTTGGAAAATACGTGTCTTGTATGAGCCGCTACTTAGTTTGTTAGTTAAACAACTAAAATAAATATTTTTAGGGGGGGCACTCCATACATGTTACAGAAGCTAAAAAAAAATTTTTCAGCAAATATCAACGTGTGGTATACAGGGTGGGAGGGACTATACCGACAAACTTTAACTATAGATTCTAACAACTATTAGGAGTAAAAAAAGTTATGTGATGTATAGTCGAAAAACGCTTACTTTCAGAGATATTCATTATTTTTTAAATGAAAACTCCCAAGTGTGTAACAAGCCCTAATAAATGTGACTAAGATAGTTTTACTATTTTTTTTAAATCCTTTAACTAAACAGCAATTAACCTTCGCAGTATTTGATGGTAAGCGACTACGAGGCCAAGAAATTGACCTTTCGTTTCCATTTTAGCTTTTTTTTTCTTTTTGATAACTTTTCTTCCAGTAAGGACATGTTTATAACGAGGGGCTGAATTTACTGATTTATTTTGTTCCATAAGACTATTAATGTAACATGACAATATTCGATCCATGTTGATATAACATTATTTACTCGTCACACCACCAGGAATTCATGGCCAAAGTATGTCGGTATAGTCCCTCCCACCCTGTATAGTTCGACAGCTCTTTAAAAAACACTATAAGGTTTCAAAGTAATATTTTTGATTAAGTGAATATATTTGGAAATAATCGCTCCGAAAGTTGCGTAAATTGTGCCCCCCCCCCCCCCTCTATCTTCTAAACCGTGTGTCTGAATAATATGAAAAAAAAACCACGTAGGTAACGCTTAATTAATACTTGCCACGAAAATTATTTTCAATAAAATTGAATTAACCGTTTTTGAGTTATTGCCGATAAACTGCGCTTCTCAACAAAAGGACGTAATTGCTATGAAGATACGCTCTTTTGTTATTATACTTTTTAACATCGTATTTTTCACCTTATAGTTACGGCTATGGAACCCTACACTGAGCATGGTCCGACATGCTCTTGGCCAGTTATTTCATACTAAATGTATGGGGACAGAGGAATAAGTCGAAGACATATTTCTAAAGAATAACCCGAGTAGCGTTGAAATTTCTGGAAAAAACACTCGTTTTTTCGTTTCTTTCGGATTGTTTCGTACGAATAAAATCATGTAATGGTAATTTATTAATTTTTTAAATACGCATGCGGCAATGTGTCAACCAAGCTCTTAAAGCGAAACGGTAAGACACCCACCGGGAGTAATATTACACTAATGTACTGGTCGATTCACGAAAGCTGGCGCGAGATTTGACAGAATTTCTATGAAAATATCTGTCACTCAGTACAAATCTCGCGCCAGCTTTCGAGAATCGACCTGTAGGTCATGGGATGCGAAAAAGAATGTCAAAAACCATATTTAAAATAGCAACAGAAATTTTGTTGTTTTTTTCCGATAAGACGGAAAAAACTAGTCGTTTAGGAAAAATATGAATGGAAAAATATGGATTTAATACTAGTAGTCGCGCGGCGAAATAGCGGAGTGAGCCACTAGATTTATCGTAGATTCTTCACACTGTATTTCTCTTTGTGAGGAATGGCGCAGCCCAGCCTCTGGTTGATGTGTATATTTATTTAGCAATAGCATTTACCCTCGGCTTCGCCTGCATTACTCCCGTTAATGTCCCAATGGAATTTTTTACCGGCATATAAAGTATCCTATGTTGCAATCCAGGACCAGGTCTACTTGCATACCAAATTTCATCTCAATCCATCCAGTTGCTACCCCGTTATTTAGTAACAAACATCCAAACCTCTAAACATCTTCATAAACTTTCACATTCATAAAATTAGTAGGATTTTCATACTCTGGATTTAACAAAGCTGAGCCCAGTGAGTTCGCTATATTTTTTTCCTATATCACAGGTACTTATTATATTAAACATTATAACGTTGTAGAAAGATCTAAGTAACAAACCACTGAGCGGTAAAAGTTTCAGACGGCAAGTATCTGAACGACATTTAAGGAGTCTTTTCAAAAGAGCTTATTTCTCTATAAAAGCTATAGAAAAATAAGCCCTTTTGAAAAGACACCTCATTTATTCTGCTCGTGTGATTAATATAACGATTGATAGTATAACGTAAATAATGAAGTAAGGCATGTAAATTTCTCTTCTCAAATTGAAATATAGAATACTTTATGTCCCGGTAAAGAGCTCCTAGATAGAACAGACATTATACTACAAACGACATCTTAAATAATATCTGTACTTTTAGATAATATACTTACCGATCGGAATATAGGGCCGCAAGTGAGCAGTTCACGGACCGCATGGGGCCCGCGGGCCGCAGGTTGCCTACCGCTGCCTTAGACCAAGCTCCGTCAACTTAAGTAAATTTTATAGGTATTTATGCTCACGGGTCACCTGAAATGAGCTAAGGAATACCGAAGCAAGGTTTCAATATTCAGGCCCGCCGCGAACAACGTCACTGACTATGCAAAACGTGCCGCCTTGGCTAAACAACTATTATTTAATACGGGAGTGTTCACCTTTGCCTTTATTTGCATCGGTTAGCCTAGACACGGTTGGTTTATTTTATTTAATCTGTCTTTTATTTTGTTTTTAAATAAACTGTCAGTGTTGTTTCTAAGAAGTTAGAAAACAATTCTAAATTCAAATAGAATCTTTCAAAATTCAAAATTCTTTATTACTTTACGAGCAGCAATTATTTCACGTCAAATAATTATATTACAGTTACATACAACGAAATTGATAATCTGTGGTTATGACAGTTTGTAGAAATTGTAGCCTGCAAACAAATGAATGTAGAAATAAAAAAAAGCATTTAAAGCATTTATTTACTCCACCACAGTTTCAGTATATACATTAACAAAGTACAGTTTCAGTTAGATAGATACGAGACTTGTGCGATGGAGACTGGTGCCTGAACTAGGAGAAACCTGTAAACTATAGGATCTGTAGGGATTATAATCTGCAGTCATGACAATTTGTAGAAATGACAAACTGCAGTTATGACAATTTCTACAAATTGTAATCTACAGTTGAGACAGTTTGTAGAAATATTAATCTGCAATTATGACAATATGTGTGAAAGGTAATCTGTGTAGTTCTATAGATTACCATTTCTACAGATTTTTATAACTACTGATTCGATAACCTTAGCAGAATCTGTACGAAAAATCATTTTTAGATATTTATGTAGGCACATCACATAATGTAGAAATGGGACTCGACAAATCAATTACCTATTCATAGTGTCGTTCGACAAGGGAATATAATATTTTATTAAAGCTCGTGGGATTACATAAGTGACTGTGTATCGTGGCTATAAAAGTATTCCTCAGCCATAAAAATATTCATGGGGGTCTAAAACTTGGCATAGTCTTATCAGCTAATGGCCGAACCGAGCGCCAGCAAACTACACTTATTTAGACGAAGCTCACTGATAAACAAAATTAATAAATCGTTGTACATTGGAAATGCTGATCGAATAGATTTTTTAAATGAATATAATCAGTATTCTGTATCCCTGATTAAGGTCGCTCAATGTCAATGCAGGCAAAAAGAGTGCCACCGTTCGTTGTGAAACTCTTTAGACGACCTACGTTCAGCAGTGAACGACTGGCCGTCTTACCGTAGCGTAGGTCGTAATGATTATGAAATTTATTTATACGCAAAAGAACTCCGTTTATTCCGAAAAATAACCTAAACTATTTATAGCGGAGGAGCTTACCTTAACAAGTAACTTTGGGTTTCCGTAATTTCATGCAATATTGTTGGAGTACATAATTCCGATTCATTTCATTTCATTTCTGCGTTATGACTATTGGGAATTTTTGAGCGTGCGCCTTATGGTTGATATTACCTACATAGGCATCTCAACACCGTCATGATTATGCATGCATGTATGTATGTATGTATGTATGTATGTAAACACTAAATACTTTATTGCACATAAAATCATGCAAAAACAGTACAAAAGTCGATGGTTATGTACAAAGGCGAACTTATCCCTCTCTTTCAGCTAAGCTTTAACCCAGTTAACTGATTATATGAATTGTGCAGTGTTAGTTAAACCAAGGACCATTAAAACAAGAGGACTGTCATTCTCCATATACCGCTAGGGGATTTCCGGGCAAAAACTAGATGGCGCTAAAAAACTAAACATTTAACGATGTTATAATTGAACAAAGAAACATAGTATAGTAACAATTAGTTCGTAAACAGCTAATAATAAATAAATTATAACATTTAAATACTGTGTCATGTTTGCAAATTTGAACAATTGTAAATAATATAATTCTTTTACCAAGCTTATACATAGATGGCGTTGTAAATTCGGGGAACAGCTTTTTGTATGGAGAATGTCAGTCCTCTTGTTTTAATGGTCCTTGGTTAAACGTACAAAATCGAGCTTCTTACCATGATTCAGCCAGGAGTGGTTCACTCCGCGATTTCACCGCGCCGCTACTAGTACCAAATTTTACCGCTCCAGAGGGCTTAGCCAGCGACCAGGAAGATGACGCGTTACGCGATAGAGAAAGTCAGTCGAATGCGGTGCGTTCCGTCCGGTGATCGGACCCGAACACCAGTTTTGTAAGGAAGAGAAACTTCTGTTACTATTACTGATTCTGTAGTTCAGCTAACTTTGCACTTCCTCTGAATGCGTCGTCACACACAGCAAGTGCAAACTTAACTGTGTACATAGTATTGCCCCTATTTGGGACTTGCCCGGCTTACAGACTTAGCGAACATGTACTACTAGTATTGCGTTTGAGGTGCTAAGGTATTTCAGTACCAGTTTGAGAGGCGTGTTCTTGTTTTGAGGTGGTATAGAAACCCTTGAAATTGGTTTAGAGAACTTTCCAACTGTTTGCCAATCGCGAATCACTTTGGTCATTTTATGACTAACACGCCGCACGATTAGGCAGTATTAATCTGAAAGTCATATAAATTACCTTTTGCTATATCACATTTTTTGTAACGTCTTCCAAAAAATACACTTTTGCGGAACATAACTGATGTCCTTAAAGACCACCAGTTGGTAACCGCAGTCACAGGAAAAGTAGTACTACGTCCAGAAGTTTCTCTTTGTAACAAAACTAACGTTCGGGTCCGACCACCGGACGGAACGCACTAGATCCGACCGTCTCTGTCTATCGCATAACGCGTACTGTTTCTGGTCGTTGGCTAAGCCCCTCCGGAGTGGGTTATTCTTCAGAAATATGTCTGCGGTCACCTTATTCCTCTGGCCTTTATAGGGTTCCGTAGCCAAAATGGCAAAAACGGAACCCTTATAGTTTCGTCGTGTCTGTCCGTATGTCACAGGCATTTTACTCAAAAACCACATGATGGATATTGATGAAATTTGGAAAATACGTGTCTTGTATGAGCCGCTACTTAGTTTGTTAGTTAAACAACTAAAATAAATATTTTTAGGGGGGGCACTCCATACATGTTACAGAAGCTAAAAAAAAATTTTTCAGCAAATATCAACGTGTGGTATACAGGGTGGGAGGGACTATACCGACAAACTTTAACTATAGATTCTAACAACTATTAGGAGTAAAAAAAGTTATGTGATGTATAGTCGAAAAACGCTTACTTTCAGAGATATTCATTATTTTTTAAATGAAAACTCCCAAGTGTGTAACAAGCCCTAATAAATGTGACTAAGATAGTTTTACTATTTTTTTTAAATCCTTTAACTAAACAGCAATTAACCTTCGCAGTATTTGATGGTAAGCGACTACGAGGCCAAGAAATTGACCTTTCGTTTCCATTTTAGCTTTTTTTTTCTTTTTGATAACTTTTCTTCCAGTAAGGACATGTTTATAACGAGGGGCTGAATTTACTGATTTATTTTGTTCCATAAGACTATTAATGTAACATGACAATATTCGATCCATGTTGATATAACATTATTTACTCGTCACACCACCAGGAATTCATGGCCAAAGTATGTCGGTATAGTCCCTCCCACCCTGTATAGTTCGACAGCTCTTTAAAAAACACTATAAGGTTTCAAAGTAATATTTTTGATTAAGTGAATATATTTGGAAATAATCGCTCCGAAAGTTGCGTAAATTGTGCCCCCCCCCCCCCCTCTATCTTCTAAACCGTGTGTCTGAATAATATGAAAAAAAAACCACGTAGGTAACGCTTAATTAATACTTGCCACGAAAATTATTTTCAATAAAATTGAATTAACCGTTTTTGAGTTATTGCCGATAAACTGCGCTTCTCAACAAAAGGACGTAATTGCTATGAAGATACGCTCTTTTGTTATTATACTTTTTAACATCGTATTTTTCACCTTATAGTTACGGCTATGGAACCCTACACTGAGCATGGTCCGACATGCTCTTGGCCAGTTATTTCATACTAAATGTATGGGGACAGAGGAATAAGTCGAAGACATATTTCTAAAGAATAACCCGAGTAGCGTTGAAATTTCTGGAAAAAACACTCGTTTTTTCGTTTCTTTCGGATTGTTTCGTACGAATAAAATCATGTAATGGTAATTTATTAATTTTTTAAATACGCATGCGGCAATGTGTCAACCAAGCTCTTAAAGCGAAACGGTAAGACACCCACCGGGAGTAATATTACACTAATGTACTGGTCGATTCACGAAAGCTGGCGCGAGATTTGACAGAATTTCTATGAAAATATCTGTCACTCAGTACAAATCTCGCGCCAGCTTTCGAGAATCGACCTGTAGGTCATGGGATGCGAAAAAGAATGTCAAAAACCATATTTAAAATAGCAACAGAAATTTTGTTGTTTTTTTCCGATAAGACGGAAAAAACTAGTCGTTTAGGAAAAATATGAATGGAAAAATATGGATTTAATACTAGTAGTCGCGCGGCGAAATAGCGGAGTGAGCCACTAGATTTATCGTAGATTCTTCACACTGTATTTCTCTTTGTGAGGAATGGCGCAGCCCAGCCTCTGGTTGATGTGTATATTTATTTAGCAATAGCATTTACCCTCGGCTTCGCCTGCATTACTCCCGTTAATGTCCCAATGGAATTTTTTACCGGCATATAAAGTATCCTATGTTGCAATCCAGGACCAGGTCTACTTGCATACCAAATTTCATCTCAATCCATCCAGTTGCTACCCCGTTATTTAGTAACAAACATCCAAACCTCTAAACATCTTCATAAACTTTCACATTCATAAAATTAGTAGGATTTTCATACTCTGGATTTAACAAAGCTGAGCCCAGTGAGTTCGCTATATTTTTTTCCTATATCACAGGTACTTATTATATTAAACATTATAACGTTGTAGAAAGATCTAAGTAACAAACCACTGAGCGGTAAAAGTTTCAGACGGCAAGTATCTGAACGACATTTAGGGAGTCTTTTCAAAAGAGCTTATTTCTCTATAAAAGCTATAGAAAAATAAGCCCTTTTGAAAAGACACCTCATTTATTCTGCTCGTGTGATTAATATAACGATTGATAGTATAACGTAAAAGATGAAGTAAGGCATGTAAATTTCTCTTCTCAAATTGAAATATAGAATACTTTATGTCCCGGTAAAGAGCTCCTAGATAGAACAGACATTATACTACAAACGACATCTTAAATAATATCTGTACTTTTAGATTTTTTTAGGGTTCTGTACCCCTGTAAAAGTAAGAAAAAACGAACCCCTTATAGGATCACTTTGTTATTGGTCTGTCTGTCCGCCCGTCTATCTGTCGGTCAATACCCGTTATCTCAGGAACGCGTGGAGTTATCGAGTTGAAAATAATGTGCTCAGGTCTACGGTCTCTTGAAGGTGTGAAAAAATCAAACTTCTAAGTTAACGTAATAAAACGATATGGCAGTTTATGCCGCAAAAAACGTATATTTCGACACTCTCAAGGAAACCAAAATTTATAGGGTACTTTCCGTTGACCCAGAACTATGAAACTTGACAAGTAATACCGTCTGGAAAAATCTGAAAACTATAAGTTTGTAATTAAATTTCTGTAAGATAGTAAGTAAATATTCTTAGTTTGTATTTTGACGTTTGGAGATCCTTTACACCTCCAAAACATAATATTTTGACAACGGAGACTCTTTACATCTCCATTAATTTTACTATCAATTTATTTTCTATAATTTTATTTGTCTTGTTTGGACGCATATAGAGACCCTTTACATCTCTATAATTGTAGTTTTAAGTTTAATGTAATGTATTAATGAAATCTTATATTCCATATTGTTGTAATACTCATTGGTTAAAAAGAAAAACTGGTGAGTTTCTTCGTGCGCTTCTTCTCACCTGAAGGTCAATTACCCGAAGCGCCAAAAGAAAAGAAAATAATTAGAGATGAGACATGTAAAAGAGCCCTTGAGGGCCTACTTACAGAAATATATTATTTTATTTTATTTTTATAATAACGAAAATAAGACAGGCAAAGCCACGGGTAAAAACTAGTAAGGTAAGGTAGGTAAGGTTAGTAATATGCTAGTAAGGCATTACTTTATTTAGAAAACTTGATCTAGCTATAAATGTTTTCCTGTTCTTAAAAGGGGCGTTTTTCAAAATACTCAAATTACAAAACAACGGAAACAAAATCAGTTTTGCGACCGGTTACTCCAGGCGACATGGCAAAAACCTTTAAATAAGCTTAAGGGCTCGGCCTGTTTAAGGAAAATGCTTTCTTGTATGCCTCATTAATTAATTCTCACGATCCTGATAAATAAGGGTATTCGGAATTTTTCTACATTTCATTTGACTTTCGGTAACCTTTGATTGCTGTAAAAGGAAACTGATACGCGGGAATGCTTAGAAATGTTTCTGAAAATTGTAGTATTTTAGGGTTTCTTTAATTAAATTTTGCTTCAGGTAGGTATTTAAATTCTCGTAGGCTTTATTACAACCTACGCTATGATTAAAAGTACGATAATAATTAGAACTTACGAGGCATTAGAATAGTAGGTAGTTTATGTGACTGTTACATAATGAAAGGCATTAAAATACGAGTATGGGTTTATGAAACGAGCCAGAACATTGCTTTAACTACTATATAGTTATATACATATTATATGCTCTCTATGACGTGTTCAAAAACCGCAAATGTAATACGTCAAATGGCGGTCAATTAAAACTTTTATGCCACACCTGGCCATAAAGTGGCTTTTACCGCACGCTGCGCGTACGGAAAAAGCCGCTTTCTGGCCAAGTGTAGACATAAAATGATGTACACAACATGGGAGGTAATAAAGAAAGCCCTCGATCGCATGTTTACGTCCCTCGCTTGCAGCTCGGGCCGCAAACTTTTGCGATCTCGGCCTTTCTTTGTATTACCACCCTAGTTGTGTAATGTACTATTTTCACGCATGTCTTGCAACCGTGATTTTTTTTTCATCACACTTGCTCGAAAATGGTGTCATTACACGTAGGTTCTGCGGGCCGTAAGTGACCTATAACGCCCTAGGGCGTAATGGTTTTCTTTTTAAATTTGAAACACTTGTACTGTTTTACTCTTATTTGTCATGTTCAAAGGAAACGCCAACTTACTTTTTTTAACTTTTATCGCCGAAATATTTATTTAAAGATTACTGTTATTGCAAATACATGTAAACACATATTTCGGTAACATTAATTAAATGTTTAAATTATGTATTTCAGTATTTTGCAATTATAAAATCAACCGTTTTAGGTCTGTACCGCTATGGTTTCCGAACGTGATTTGACATTCGCATTGTCTATGGGTAATGTCACTAATGTCACTGTCAGTTTTACAATTTTATTTAGGTTAAGTAAAGTTAATTTTAATTAGATTTCCTCACAAGTGTGATGAAAAACATTATGTGTGCCACGGGCGGTAAAGGAATTACAAACGAGTGTTATTAAAGCCCTCGGCTTCGCCTCGGCCTTGTTACAAACACTCGTTTGTAATTCCTTACTTACCGCCCTTGATACACAATGTACTATTATTCAGGGACAACTAGAGTCGGCTGGAACTATCATTGAACAAAACACTGATTGGTCATATAGGTCCGTCGAGTATTTTATTATAATAAAACAAAAGTTCTTCGTACGTAGCGCAGTATGTATTTTTGGGAAGAGAAAGAAAATGGCGTCCTTACTTATTGCCATACAAAAATTAAAAATAAATTTACATTTAATGTTGCTAGCTTAGTCTGCAACATATTCCACCACACATTATTTAGCTTAGCTCCTTGTATCCTTGCATTACATAGTTTTTTTTTTTATCTTAAGTGGACTGTAATCTTTTAAGGTTTATTTTTGCTAACAATTATCTATATTTCTTATCAAATACTTAATAAGTTGCTATGTAAAACAAGCTGACAAGGCTACTAATACTAACTATGTATGAACAATCAGTTAATATTATTAATTACTAGGTCCTATATTTTTTAACAGCTTTTCATTCATCTAAAGGCAGTATACAGACTTTGGTAATGGAAGTGGTATGAACTTTACCATTAGCTTTCTTAACTTCTAATGCCCTTACTTTGCCATCGTGACCAGGAAAGGTCTTGGTCACTCTAGCCATAGGCCAGGTCATAGGCGGGGTGTCTAGCTCACGCAGTATTACCAGAGCACCCTCCTTGATATTTGGTACAGCCGTTTTCCATTTAGGACGGTTTTGTAATACATTTAAATATTGTTTAGACCAATATCGCCAAAAGTGCTGTTGCAATGCAGTACATTTTCGCCAAAATTTAAGTCTGTTATCTGGTAAGTTCGTGATATCCTGTTCAGGATAGCAAGTCAAGGGCGCGCCAGTTAAAAAATGCCCAGGCGTTAAAAAGGATAGATCTTCAATGTCTGATGACAGTGGCGTTATTGGTCTTGAGTTCAAGATACCTTCTATCTGAACTAGTACTGTGAGCACAGTACTCTTTTTAAGTGATATTTTACACTTTTTACAGCGGCCTCCCAAAGAGAACCAAACACTGGAGAATAGCTCGGAATGAAATGGAATGTGGTTCCTAACTTTGCAGTAACATTTTGAACTTGCATTTGATGACCTTTATTATTATTTAGCTTATAGAGCTCAGACAGCTGAGTACTGGCTGCTTTAAATGTAGCCGCATTGTCACAATAGACCTCTGTTGGAACATTACGTCTTGAAATGAATCGTTTGAAGCTAGCTAGAAAAGTATCTGTTGTCAAATCTGATACTAACTCTAAGTGTATGGCTTTTGTGACAAAGCAAACATATACAGCAATATAACCTTTGGTGGTGATAACACCTCTAATTCTTGATTGTTTTATCATTATAGGTCCAGCGAAATCAATTCCGACCTTACTAAACACACGGTCTATATTAACTCTACCAGCGGGCAATGACCCCATCAGCTGTTTGGCTGTAACACCTTTTAATCTAAAACATGTTAAGCATTTATTGACAAACTTTTTTACCAATCTTAAACCATTAACTATCCAATAGCGCTGGCTTAAACTACTAAGCACTTCTTTCTGACTGGCATGTAACAATTTTAAGTGTTCATTTTCAATAATAAGGTAAGTTACCCTGGACTCTTTTGGCAAAATTATTTGATGTCTTTGACTATAAGGTAACGACGAGTGTTGTAGACGTCCACCTACTCTAAAGATGCCGTTAGCATCAATGAAAGGATTGACAGATTGTAAGTATGACGCCACTTGTCTACCTGCCCTCAACGAGGCCAACTCTTTGTCAAAGTAAATTTCCTGCTCTTTTTTAATAAAAAAATGAAAAGCCTGGTTTGCCTCTTTGTATGTAATGAAGTTAAATTGTATTTTTTGAGAACCTGGCTTAGCATTTTTACAGAATCTCTGTATGTAAGCAAGTACATTGGACGCTTTATTAATATTAGAGTACTTATCTAATAAATCATTTGCAAGTGACACCGATTTCTGTGATGCCGCACACACCAGCCTGGCACCGCCTGCATGTTTGACCTCCGGTAAATCTGTAGGTATATCATAGTTGCTATTGTTGAATTTATACTCTGGGTCAGACATGCATGTCGGTCCAGACCACCACAGTTGGTTATTTTGCAGTTCACTCGGGTTGACTCCTCTGCTCAAGCAATCTGCTGGATTGAGGTCGGTTCTTATATACAACCATTGAAAACCTTTGGTATATTGATTAATTAATTTTATTCTATTGGCCACATAAGCATTTAGTTTAGTTGGATCCGTCTTTTGCCATGCCAATACAACTTGAGAATCACTGAAGAGATGCACACATTCAATTGGAATCTTTTTACATAATGTATTGTATACTCTTAAACTCAATTTCGCCATTAATAATGCTGCATTTAATTCTAATCGCGGCACTGACAATTTATTATCTTTTGGTGCTATACGCGACTTCGAGCAAAGAAGTGACATTGTTACATTACCATGCTTATCAGTGACTCTCAAATAAATTGCTGTCCCAAATGCAGAAATAGGGGCATCTCCAAATGCTACGATTTGGGCAGATTTCATGTCATTTACTGTAACATTTCGTTTAATTTTTATTTCTTTCATTGTTATCAAATCATTGTAAAATTGAAGCCATTCTTTTTGTACAACAGGCGGGAGCATAGAATCCCAACCAATGTTGTCTTGCCACAATTTTTGCATTATAATTTTGGCCTGTACAAAGACGGGTCCAGCCACACCCAGCGGGTCATAGAACTGGCTTATAAAACTCAAAATTTGTCTTTTTGTCATAGGGACTTGATCTGCCGATGGACATGAAAGTTTGAATGAGTCAGAATCAATGTCAAACTTTATACCCAAGGTTTTGATGTCCTTGTTCAGCTCCAGCTCCCCAACAACCTGCTTTTGTGCGGGGATATTTTTTAAAATTGACTGGTCATTGGCAGCCCATTTATGTAAGTCAAAACTGTCTTTTGCAAGCAACTCTATTAATTGACTTTGTGTTTCAACAATCTTTGCCAAACTTTCATCTGTATGAATAATGTCATCAACATATGTAGAGTTTAATAACGCTGAACTAGCTAGAGGATATTGACTCTCGAAATTTGTAGCTAGTTCTTTCAAGCATCTTGTTGCCAGATATGAAGATGACTTCATACCATAGCTTACTGTGTTCAATTTGATACACTTTATAGACTCATTAGGATTATCTCGCCAGAGAATGTTTTGCAAAGATCGCTGCTCTTCCTCCAGTAATATATTTCGGAACATACGTCTGATATCGCAAACGAAGAAATATTTGTGTACCCGAAATGACAATAAAATGTCAAATAAGTCTTGTTGTACAATGGGCCCGTTTAACAAAATATCATTTAATGAGATCTTGTTACTTCCCTTCATCGAGGCATCAAAAACAGAGCGAAGCCTTGTACTCACAGCATCTTGCCTTACAACAGCATGATGAGGCAAGAAGTATACTGGGTCTTTAGACAGATCATATGAGGATATGTCAACAT
The DNA here is from genome assembly GCA_947034925.1 of Eudemis profundana. NCBI lineage: Eukaryota > Metazoa > Arthropoda > Insecta > Lepidoptera > Tortricidae > Eudemis > Eudemis profundana. The sequence continues at coordinate 4,077,298 of OX344808.1, forward strand.
ATGACCCGTGTCCCAAATCGAGGTATTCATGTATAAAATCTTTATAGTCGGCAAATAATTGTTGATCTTTTTGAAATCTCTTTTCTAGATTAATAAATCTTTTGAATGCTAGGCCAAATGAGTCACCCAAGGTATTGTTGACATCATAGATAGGTATTTTTAATGGCAACGAAACTGTAAATTTGTTATTTTCTAGCTTGACAGTTTCTGTGAATAATTTTTCACAATATTGTTGCTCAGACGTATGTTCCGCATATATTTCTGGTACTTTTTCTGTTTGCCAAAAATTGGATATCGTATCACGCATATCAGTTTGACAGTCTTGACAGAAAAGGGTCACAGCAGGTTGTTTGAGAACTGAAGTTGGGACATTACCTGCAACTACATAACCAAACTGTGTGTGTACCAAGCTGGGTTGTGCGGCGTCACGTTGTTGTAGCTGCTCAGGCTGCGGCAGCAGGGCCTGAAAAAACACATCAGCAGCTAGTAAAATATCTATCTCACTTGGTGTTTGGAATGTCTCATCGGCTAACTTGACATCTTTAGGTATCTGAATTTTAGACACATCTATTAAATTCTGCGGTAGCTTTGTTGTTATATTGTCTACCACCAATAGATTCGCTTGTGTTTTATATTGATAAACACAAGATGAAATTTCTAATTGTACTCGGTGCTTAACACTTTTTTCTGTATTGGCTATGCCAATTATGTCTACAGAATTGGGCAAGAATGGCTTACCTACCTTTTTTGCAATGCTTTTTGTGATAAATGAGCTCTGACTAGCAGAATCAAGTAGAGCTTTTACAATAATAATTTCTCCATTACTAGCAGTGAGTCTCACTTTTGCCGTTGGCAGTAATACTTGGTTTTTGTTAGTTACATTATTTAACGACACAGTTGGATGTTCTGGCTCCTGATGGAGGAGAGAATTATGTGTCTCTTTACACTGTTTGCATCTAAAATGGAATTTACACCTACCATCATGAGAATTTAGGCATATTTTACATAAGCCTTTGTCTTTGACAAAGGTCACTCTCTCCATTATGGAGGCTAATGTGAACTTGGGGCATGAAAATAATTTATGGTTTTGCTTACCACAGAAGTGACAGACGACGTCCTTAGTCACCACATTTACCACCCTTGTCGCTGTTGTAGCCTTGACAGGATAGTTGTTGTCCCCGGAACTATTTTCAAATGCCAGAGCACGACCTTCAATAAATTTTAAAAATTCAGTAAAGGTTGGTTGTTGAGAATTATCCCTCTCTAAATGGTACGCTCGGCTAGTCTGCGGGTCCAGTTTTCTATTAAGAAGGCATATTAGTAGACTATCCCACTTATCTACCGATTCACCTAAATTTTTTAACGATGCAAGGTGTTGCTTTACTGATGATATTAGTGCACGCAACGCATGCACGCTTGGTTTTGTGATAATTGGTATATCAAATAATCCTGTTATGTGTTCATTGATTATCCTATACTTGTTGTCATACCTATCAGCTAAAATGGTTAGCGCTTCGGTATAACTTGAACCTATCATGGGTAAGTTATTTATTAAATGATAAGCCTCACCTCTTAAAAAGCTTCTCAGATAGAAAAACTTTTGAATGTTGTCAATCCCTTCATTGTTGTGCACCAACGCATTAAACATTTCAATGAATGGGTGGTAGTCAGTATATTTTCCATCGAAGGGCTGTAATTGCACATCGGGCAATTTTAACTTTGACAAGGCCGGAGCTGACGGAGACGGCGCAGACGCGGGCATGAGCACCTGCGCCTGCGCGGCGGCGGCCGCAGACAGTTCGTCGATGCGCGTCCGTATCGCGGCAACGCACTCATAGAAGCATGTCTCTGTATTTGTAGGATCTTCATTGTCACCTATTTCAATAGTTAAGTCTTCATACTCACTAAAAGTTGTTGCAGCCTTTTCTTCCATCAGCTTCAGCATTTGTATATTGTCACTTAAATCTCCTTCAATCTTGTTTCTCAACCTCGTCAAGACCGCCTTTTTGGCGCCTCGACGGGCTATCAAATCGCGCCTGCGTTCCTCTGGAGCCTTTTCGACCTCCGGTGCCATTTTGTTGTGGGATAGCTAATGGTTCAAGATTACAGTACAGGTAAATTAGTTTGTCATGATAAACATAAGTACAACAATCTTTTTAAATATTACAATTACACAGATACTTACGTAGACTATTGCTTATAACTATTGTTTTAATTCTTATTTCTATACTGTAGCGTAACTTAAAATCTGCTTAAAAGTTAAAAGTCCAATGCTTCCACGCAAGCTTGCAACAAAATGGCGGTTAAACAACAGGAAATCAAGCGAAGAAAAAGTAAAGTTTCTTTTCGATTCCGAACCGAAGCGTAAAATGCGTCGCGACATTAGCCGCAATCGAAGCGAATTTCACCCGTAGCAAACTTAATGTCGTAGTCACGTTCCGATTCACACTTTTTGTTAGTGCAACACTGACACTTGGCGAACAATTTTTATTCGCGAACTTTAAACCGCACACCAACCGCATACAATTCACCATAGATAATTGAAGCAACATGCGAAGTGTTACCAGGCATCGGCGAGTTTTCACCTCGATGTTGGCGGCTTGTGGCGTCGTTTGGCTCGTTGATACTCTGCTATATATAGATAGCCCCACTCACACAAACGAAGCTCGATTCTTGCAGATCCCGAAATTGATGATTGACTGCTTCTTTCGACGTACAAACACTTGACTCGACGTTTTAGGCTCGTTGGACCATGAACAAAACACTGATTGGTCATATAGGTCCGTCGAGTATTTTATTATAATAAAACAAAAGTTCTTCGTACGTAGCGCAGTATGTATTTTTGGGAAGAGAAAGAAAATGGCGTCCTTACTTATTGCCATACAAAAATTAAAAATAAATTTACATTTAATGTTGCTAGCTTAGTCTGCAACAATCATATCGTTCAATATCAGTAACATGCGAGATTTGTGAAATTTATTTGCAACTGACGTTTTATTTCGAATAAAACGTCATTTTGCCCGAACTATTAGAATTGAGGCTAAATCAAATTGGTTTGTTTTTCAGAGATGTTCGAAATTTGAATGTGAATTCGAGCCACTAGTGCTAATATTTATGTATAAAGAAATAAATAAGTGCAGTAGTTTATTGTTTGCTAACATAATGGGATGCCATAAGCTCTTTGTTACAGGGACATAATAACGCATAATACTATTATGTCAGTCTTTCTATAAGCCCCATGTACAATGTCGACATGATACGAAGTATGGCTTTCTCTGTACAGTCAACCGCAAAGATGCTTAAGCATTTTTTACCTCAGGTATGTAACTGGCAACCCCCATCGACCTTCGGGTCTATAATCTCGCCACCAGCAGTCGAAAGACGTTCACTGTTGGATAGGTATAGGCCTCCCCCAAACACCACCATGTACTGATTATTTCTTGTGGACAATACAATATTATAGATAATGGAATGGGTACAGTCAAAGACACACCACAAGTATACACCACAAAGTTTCAAAAATATGTATACAGGTCTTATTATTATGGCATAAAGGTTTATGTATACTTACATATTTTGGAACTTTGTTAAGGTGGACCGGGACTAGCGACCTGGTTCGATCCCAGGCGCCCCCGGCCCCCACCTAGTCCGAACCACTCAAGGTGGTCCGGCTAGCGCCCTGGTTCACCCCCAGGGAACGCCACGGCCCCCACCTGGTCCTATTTCTGCAAAAGTCAATAAGACTTGTAAGTTTGTCAGGCTTCAAAAAAACCAAGAAAAAGGACCAAAAAATATCTTTTTGTGCATATTTATCTTTTATTTGAAGACTTTATTTCATGATTTGATAGAAAAGACAAAAATTAAAACGGTGCAAAGTAACTAAAACCAAATATACTATAAACTAAAACTAAAATACATCTAAAAATGGCCCCTGCGACATGGTACCGAAGATGCTGGCATTATTTCCTCGCTGAATTGTGGGGCAAATGCGTTGAGCGAGGAAGCTGCCAGCTCTTCGGTCCCTTGTGGTATCTGTGAGTCTTTTCGACAACTGCTTGAAGATACTTAGAGCGCCAGGGCCCCACGGACCAAGGATCTCAACGGCAAATGGAACAAAATTATATTCGACGCCGAGACCGTGTATTTTCCCAAACCCTTGACTATACATATTAGTACATTTTTATCATACAAGTTTAGTAGTAGTAAAGGGTTTGTACCGATAGGCAATTTGGCATATCGATACCTTTAGACTCAAAGGGCGTAAACGCCGCAGGTTCTAATGGCGTTTACGCCCTTTGAGTCTAAAGGTATCGATATATAGGTCCAGTAAGAAAATCAGGCTTACTAAAAAAGATTATGACAGGTTATACAACAAAAGCTATGATATATATTAACGTTATTGACGTGAAAATGATTGATAAGATAAAAAAAATACAAATTCATTAATTTTCATACCGACTGTACCTGATCAATCATGTCCTATAACGAATCCTCTGCACAACTTATTAGGTAGTAAGTCATTTGGGAATGTCAATTATTAGAAGATATAGAAACGGAATCCCTATATCGATACGTGTAAAATATGTTTCATAGTTCTCTTTTCTTAGTCGTGCACTCTTGGCAGAGTGGTCGTGGTCATGTCTCGGTCGAGTCTTGCGCCACCGCTTCTCTTGTATTTTTATGTTTGGCGGAGTGAGAGTTAACATTTATGCTGAAATGTGTCACAGATTTGATGGGGTCTGTCCACCATGTTGGAGAGCGACATCGAGATCTTTTATCCTCGACTTGCTCTTGCACCACCAATCGTTATATGGAATCCTCGTTACGGGTGATGTGCCCGAAGAATTTTAGGATTCGTATTTGCACAATGATAATCCCTCTTTAATGTTGCGTTCTTTTAGGATCGAAGCGTAGGAGCGCGGTCTAGGGGATTCTGAACATGTGTCCCTAACACCACATTTTCAGTGCGTCAATCTTGCAGCCGTCTCGCATCTTCAGCAAAGTATAAAGACAATCAAGTAGTGCAACTTCGGCCGTTTAGGAGCGCATGACGAGTATTCACACAGACGCGCGATCGCGTGCTGAGTGCGATCCTTACTGGAGCATTCTTACGCTTTCTTAAATCTTTGCTTGTAGTGCGTTCGTACACGGCGCGCACACATACAAGCACGCGATATACCTATCTTAGTAGGAAGAAAAATTATACTGTGTCTTCAGTGTCCACGTGTCAGCTCCGTATAGAAAGATTGGAAGGCACCTCATCAATCGAACCTTTGTATTTCTGGTTATTCTGCGGTCCTTTCAAATCTTTCCTAATGTTTCCACTAAGATCTAGTCACGGCGCAACGCCTTAGAATCTCATCCTGGCAGCCTCCAGCATTGGTTTCATAGTTAATAGAAATTGTGTTCAAATAACTGAAGTAACCGACTTCAGACTATATATTCAATTAACAAATGCAAGAACTACTTACTATAAAAAAATACCCTAATCAAAATTGACCAAGTCTAAGGGATATTTGTGGATAATATCCGACTTCAAACGAACCTTGCCATTACAAATGCACGAGTAACCATAAAAAACACATTAGTGTCTACTCACACTGATGTGTTTTTTATAGTTACTTTAGTTTAGTTTAGATACACCTACTGGTGTATCTACAATATTTAAAGAGTCCCCTCAAATTCTTCCAAGATCACTGTGCCTTTCTCCTCTGAGAGAGGCACAACTCTCGATTACTTAAAGTGGCCAAATTGACCCAACAGGACACAGACCCATATAAAAACACCTCCAAGATCCCATCATCTGACCTGGTGACAATCGAACCACCTAGGAGGTATACTTATTCAAACAAAAAAAATCTAGTCGGTCCAACCATCTTCAAGTAATCCTAAAAAGAACAGTAATCACTCGAACTAAGTAAATTACCTTCAAACGCACGTCATGTAAGTGTCTCTTAATTTTACCGAAATAAAAGCATCCAAATAGCTCAAAAATTCCACTTCAAAGGCGAAATTAAATGAACGCAAGCGTCAGGCTAAAAATACTCCTGAATTTGCGTACGACTCAATAAAGGAGGCCCAGGAAGTTTTAATAGGACCCCATCAAACGATGTCAACTCGTAAAAAAATAACTCCCGTCAGCTAGGAAAGTTTCATGCGAAATATGTCTAAAAATGAGCATTAATCTGACTGATGTGAATAGGGAGCGAGTAAGCGGCATTTAACATTTCGCTGAGCAGACTTTGGGACCTGACAGAGAAGTGAAGGTTATTGCGAAGTTAGACACGCTTGATGTTTGAAAAAGATTCTGATATCTTACTCGTCAGCCGCAAGATGCCAACTTCGGGACACGGCCTAGTAAGTATTTTTATGCTACACCTGGCCATAAAGTGGCTTTTACCGCACGCGTACGGAATAAGCCGCATTCTGGCCAAGTGTAGACATAAAATGATGTACACAACACGGGAGGTAATAAAGAAAGCCCTCGATCGCATATTTACGGCCCTCGCCTGCAGCTCGGGCCGTAAACATCTGCGATCTCCGCCTTTCTTTGTTTTACCACCCTAGTTGTGTAATGTACTATTTTGTCCCATGATAAGCAAACCATTAGCTTTGCGGTGAAGAAAAAAATATCGTGAGGAAACATACATCCATCCGTGAAGAAATTCAAAGGTGTATGTGAAATTTCCAATCCGCAGTGGGCTAGCGTGGGGACTACAGCCCATTCACTCTCATCTTTGAGAGTAGGCCTGTGCCCAGCTGTGGGACGCATATAGGCTGATGATGATGATGATGAACGGAAAGAAAAACTTCGTGAGGAGATATGTTTTTCCCAAAGTTTTTCCTTCACCGAAAAGCTAATATCTAATAATATTTCATACATAAGTTCCAAAACCTCATTGGTACGCGTCAGGATTCGAACCCACGACTTCTGCTTGAAAGGCGCATGTCCGAACCACTCGGCTACCATAGCTTCAGTCCATTATTAAAGAGCAATTCACGGTATCCATAATTTAATTTTAAACTGTATCCATAATTATATCGAACAACACTCACACTTAAAACTCTCAAATTAAGCTTAAATTAATGTAATCGGTTTGAGTAAACCTACAAAATATTACTATAATCGGCAGCACTTGCAATTATAAAATTGGGGTTGAATTATTTGCATAACATCGAAAATGGCGTTTAATTTTGGATGAAGATCCGATTACAAAATGTTATGCCCTGTTTTTTTTTTATCTGCAGCACATAATAATGTTCGGGAAAATTCGTACGTTTAAACCCATTCGTAATCAATTTAATTTCATTCTCTATTTATTGAGACTTTATTACACAAAAGACAAGCTGTACCATAGCACAGTTATCCTTAAGCCAAAGAAAAAAACGTGCGATTAATGTAAATAACTTGATAAATAGGTACATAAATACAACAATGTAAGAAAAAGAAACTACTGGTTGTTATAAATATTCTAGATTATTTAACTCGAGAGGAGAACTCTCGGTTGCACTAAGTGACCATTTTACTGACCAAACGGAACATAGTAAAATAAAAAAAAAACGATTATCTATAAAAAAAAATTAATAGTCCTTTTAATAACATCAAATTTAGTTGTAATTTGTTTCATTTTGCAGAACAAACACACAATAACATGCATCTAATAGCAATATACGATCCTAAGTGTTTGTTTTAGCCTTTCGAGACTTCTTATAATCTTTTGCGCAGATGGTCATCAAATATATTGATATCGTAGAAGTTAATTTTAACCTATTCGGATGTATAGAGATGCGGGCAACTCAAATCACATTAAGTAAATGTGGCTAAAGTTTGTATTGAATGAGCTATCATAAAGACAGTCTCTCCCCATAGGTCAGCAAATTGACATTAAGGGTCGGCATTTAGGGCAGGCTCTTTAGTCTCTAAGTGTACTTAGGAGGGTAATCCCCATTTAAAGACCTTCGCCTTACCAACTACTCTGGAAAACAATCTAAAGCCGTTTAGATAAACTACGGCCGTTTAAGTTTTTTTAGGTAATGTTAATCTATACTCGTACATATAATAAAACCGTAGGAATACTCTGTTTGCACATCAAAGATTTTTTTAAAAAAGTAAATGAGGATTATAAAAAACACGCAACAAAATATATATAAATAGTTTTTAAAGTTTTTATCTGTTAGTTCGGGCACGCAACACGCAAAAACTGCAAGACTATTTTCAATGTAAATGAGTGAACAGATAAGTTACGAGGTGGTTACGACCCCGGTTATTTTACCTCCACGGAATTTAACTTATTTTGCCTCCACGAACAAAGTTGCAGGCGGATCCACTGATCCTTAATGAATTACAACAAAATGTTTTAGGCTATCTGTACTTTACAAATCTGGCCAAACAAGAAAGGTTAGGTTGTTCGTGTAGTGCTATGGCTTTGGGCCTTATCACAATAGCGAGTTCTACACTGTAGACCACGAACGGGTGGCAAGCGTTGGAAACCGCAAGGTCAGATGGCATCAAAAAGACGGCAGGGTTGACCTGGAGTAGAATTGCCGCACCAAGAACTAATTGAAAATTCATGCAAAAGGCATATGTCCAGCAGTGGGATACGCTGAGAAGAAGGAGAAGAAGACAATAGCGATTTACGTACGAGTTGGGAGCGATGCGGTCACTGAGCGCGTCAGCCGCAAGCTCGTTACCTACATCGCGAGTTCCGAGTGTATAAAATATTCTGGTATACACAACTAAGCAGAAGAAGAAAAGCAAGGACATTTAATTGTTAACTAAATACGTGTCCTAAAAAGTCTTTTTCCTGGTTCCTAAGCAAGGTAGACGTCAGTCTAATTCACCTTCAATTTAAGTTTCTAAATTTAATAGAGAGAGATCCTGGTAATCACCAGCTCAAAACTTTATGAAATTGTTCACTTTTGAATAAACCACTCAACTTGCGCCTAATACCTTTTGCGAAATTAATATTCATGACTATCTGAACAATGCATGCCAGTAATGGCTTACCTATTAATTTTAGAATTTCGCTAGAGTCAGACTACGCTAAGTCTGCAGAGGTCGAAAAAAGGTTTTATTGCAAAAAAACACACACGGCAACATCACAAGCAAGATGATTACTTAGTCTTGATACTTGGCAAATATCTTTCCGCTTAATAAGTATATAATGTGTACATACCTACTGAAATAAATATTCGGGACAGTCTTGCACAAATTGATCTAGTTCCAACCAAACTAAGCAATGCTTCTTTACATGTACATTATTTCAATATAATATTTAAATACATTGAAATTTTCTAAGACCCTGGAACAAGTCGCTTAGTTTGGTTGAAACTAGATCGATGTGTGCAAGATTTACCCAGATATTTATTTTAGTAGGTCTGTAGACTCATTTTGTAATAAACGGAAGAATTATTGCCTAGGACCAAGATTAAATAATCCTCTTGCTGTAGCTTCCGTATGTTGCCATGTATATATTTTTAATAAAACCTTTTTTCGACCTCTGCGAACTAAGTGTAGTCCGACTATAGTAGATTGAAATAAAAATGTTAAGCCTACTTTCTTCTGTATTTTGTGCTTATTATTATATTGATAGTATTTCTTTCATAAAAGTTAAGTTAATTTGCCAACAGTTGAAATTAGAAGAAACACAAAAATTTCAGTAATTATAACGTAGTATGCTCAAATGCTAAATCTAGACTAATTGTAGTAATTTGTTCATATGTACCACGCTATATAAGGACTTCAACGTTACTACCAATTTCATAAAATGACCACGTTATCAAATATGTGTCATAATCTTTACGTCGCGCTCTATCAAGAAATATCATTAAAGAGTTTAAGGAAGCCCGGTTGCTTTAACTTGATACGAGACGCCCAACTGTAAGAACTACACCTATTTGTTCTGGTCAACTTTACGGCGCTTCTTGTGATTGTGTGGTGCTTATCACGTTCACTGCGGGGCTATTTTCAAGGAACTCTCAGCCAGGGCGTTTGAGACCTATAAGAACTCCTAACCAAGTTTTATTCCAATGCGTATGACACCTAATCAGCCCCCTAAAAAATCAGTTTCGAAAATAGCGTATATCTTGCTTTAAGATGCATGTATCGTTTTGTTTTAATTAAAAAACATTCCAAAATTAATACAAAAATATTGCTTTGCTATGATAACGTGTTAGTCAATTAGTGCTAACCCGTTATAATTACTTGCGTATTTTTCCATGCATTGACATGCAAAATAAAAACACATGCAAAAAAATAACTAAATATTTTTACTAAAAAAACCCGACCGCGGTGCACTTTAAAAGTGCATAAAATCCGCTATTTTGTTTATTTTAATGAACTTCATACCCAGTGACACTCGCGCCATCAAGACGAATCCAATGATGTATCAATTATCAAAATCGGTTGTGCCGTTGAGTAGTTACGAGCGGACACAGGAACGGACATACATACATACATACAGGTCAAACACATTACCCTCCTTTGGGCTTCGCCGCAGTCGGGTAATAAATATAACAAGCCACCACCAAAGATACAAAACTCAACACGTGTGTGTGTGTGAAAATACGCAAGTAATTATAACGGGTTAACACTAATTAATAAACACGTTATCATATCACGGATCAGCAACGCAATATATTTGTTTTAATTAACATAGATTTCCGCGAAGTAACGCCTGATTCAATCAATTATTTAAAGATAATCCACCGACGTACCTGTGGGCAAATTCGCATGCTGTTATGGCATAAGCTCAAAGAGTAAATACAAAATAAACAAAGGGTAACAGTTTGTGTGCGAACTGAACCATCCTCTCTAGTTTAGTTTTGATCTTAAGAGCAAATTCTTTGTGTTAAGAGCAAGTTTGGCTTCGCCAGCCATATCCCCACTGCTACCACGAGACGACTGCGACATGTAACGACCAATGGAAATGCGCATCTGTAACGCAGCGCAGTGTACGCGCGTTGTTATTGGCCCGCGTTGCTATAGTATAGGGAACGTGTAGGAACTTATACTGTCTTCCTAATTCAAAAGGACGCGTCTCAAAATAATCAAATTTAGTTTTTATACATTCTTGTATAGAAAATATATCAATGCATCATATGACATTTCCAAAAAGAATTCTTAGTTCATAAAATTTTCCTAAAAGTTATTTAGAAAATTTAGCACACCTCCAAATTCATGCCATTTCCACAACTAAAATTGCTGGTTTCTCAAAACCAATAAAACAGAGAAACGGAATTGCGGCCAACCTCTAAGTCTTCAATAAAATTAAACCAATCGTCTATAGTTTTCTCTTACTCCCATAGAAATAACGTACAAAACGAGTAACTCCCACCCGATTAACAGAAGCTCATGAATTCGTCTCCGTGACAAGTTTGGACAAGACGCGTCGGCCATATTTGAATTGCAGATGGCCGCCCGAAAAGAAAACATGGCAATTAGTATGGGCACGGAGTTTAATCAGTTAAGTAGGTGGTTGATTCTTTCAACTACTGACTGTGACAATATGTGGGAGTACATACAGTAAACGATCGCAGCGCACGCAGAGGTAAAAACAAATCACTTAGGGCACAAAATAGGTAGAGGTCTCTCTTTCTAACAAAACTGTCGTTCGGGTCCGACCACCGGACGGAATGCGCCGCATCTGACCGTCTCTCTCTATCGCATAACGCGTACTAACGCGTGCTGTTTCTGGTCGCTGACTAAACCACCCTACAAGGGGCCTCAAGGCCACGCGGCGATATCGCGTCGTGAGTCACTCCTGCTTAGAACTTAGGGGAACTGAACTTGGGTGAATCAACTTTTCTTTGCTTTATGCCAAGATTGCTCTTTCTCCTTATTTGTTCACCTTTTGCATGATTTAAATGGAACAAGATCTTACATCTAGAGATAAATTAGGTAAAAATTAAAATAAAACTCGTTTTTAACAAATAAATACCGTGACCCAGCGGACAAACCCTTATTTTCATACAAAAGAGGGGAACAGCTCCGCTGGGTCACTGCTTATAAACAAGGTATAATAAACAAATTATAATAAAAAATATTTACGTTACGTAGCTTTATTATCTGTCTTTTAAACGAGCAGACATTTTATTAAAAAAATATCCGAATAAAGATTTCCTTTCAATTTTAGTCGGAGAAGGTGAAATTTTGTTGACAAAGAAAAGTTGATTCACCCACTTACATATATATACTCCGAAACGCTTCGTTCGAGGCACCATACTAGTGGCGGCCTCAACCCGGCCACTAGTGGCCGCCTCAAGCCGCGGGCGAGATTTTCATACATTATGGCCGCACACCGGGAGTAGCACGCGCTCGCTACTTGTGACCACGTTTAGTGGCTCGCCTCACGCGCACACTCGGCCACAGTCGCTAGCCAACGAGTCCCACATAGGCTACGGCGAGTGGCCACTAGTCGCGGTCACTAGTGGCGGCGTGTAGTGCCCTAACTGAACCCTTTGTAATTGCGTTAAGTGGCCATAATGTGCGAGCGCCCTTATTATTAGAGTACTAGCATTTACCGTGTTGTTCCCGTTACTGTCCCAAGGGAACTATTCACCGGGATATAAAGTATGGTTCATTCCAGTACTTGGTCTACTTGCATGCCAAATTTCAGCTCAATTCATGCAGTTGTTGCCCCATTAACCCATCTAGTTGTTACCCCATTACTTAGGAACAAACATCCAAACATCTTCACAAACTTTCACATTTATAATATTAGTGGGATGATGTGATGTCATTGAGCGATACGATAGGACACGAACTTCAAACGAAGCTTTTCGGTATAGGCCCAGTCCTCCCAAATTATTATTTTTTATCTTGGCGTACGTAGCGATCGTTTACCCCATCATGCACTTCACACATAGCCAACCGGTACCTAAATTGAGAAATAAAGAACGTTGATTATGGCATACTTAAGTACCTATACTAAACTTAAGAACTTAAGTGTGCCATAACCTCCAACTTATTATACTTCGATGGTTGTTATGAGTCCTTAATATTTTTTGTTTTATGAATACCGTGCTAGTATTGAAATGGACACATAAAACCGCGTCAGATAAGCAGTATTAAACATAAGTAGCTTAATACTTCAATAGCCTTCATGACAGTAAATATCAAGTTTTTCCAAACAATAATCATGACAAACGATCGAGCGAAGTACGTCACCGACCAACTTACCTTTTCACACAACGATGTCGCTACTATCTAAGAAATATTTTTTTTTGTACTTGATTAAGCAAGTTCCATATTATCGCACCAGCAAATATAAGTTGGTAATTTTTGTAAGCACCAGTTTACTACGTTGTTATTTGTTACTTTTGTTTTATGTCGTTTCTCGCTAAGCAGTAAAGCCATGTAGACATGGAGTTAAGGTTTTATTGTCGTCGGTATGAAAAATTGCCCTTTAGGGTTTTTATGTTTGGTGAATGGGTGAATGTCACAATTTTCAAATGTAACTTGACACAATGATTCTTAGGGTGATATTTTGAATTTTGATATTTGTTCCCGAGTCATGGATGTATTCTATCAATTTACGTAATTGACAAGGAAGGCCTAAAAGGGTACCATTACCTTCGGGTCCCTGGCCACCTTTGGTCACCTTGGTGGTTATGGCATAATCCAATGATGTGTTTCTATACAACTTGATATTACCTTTATAAAAGAAGTTCCATGTATTTAAGAGTTATTTTAAAATAACAGTTCGGATTTTAATATTTTAAAGTAGTAATGAAGCGCAAAATAATACAAAAATAAATTAAATTTATATAATTTAAGCCCGATTTACTCATCAACCTCAGCAATGTTGTAAAGAAAATATTATTCTTATGTAACAGGACCCCACAAAGCCAAAAACAATAATATAATTATGTTAATTACTTCTAATAATTCAATAATCATAAAAGCTAACTAAATGCAATTAATTACTGAACAGAACCATAATATTTCTATAAAATTGCAGACCCTTCTCCATATACGGTACTTACGGTAGTGAATGCACACAGTTGATGTCCGAAAGTTTGGCATAAAATAATATCTGACATAGAATTAATATTGTGTTGAGTTATGCTTTACTCCTGCAGTTTTAACGTCGAAAGAAAAATGTTCTCCAGAAATATTTTGTTTTAATAAAATAATCTGAAAATCACGTAACTACCTACCACCGGCCTCAGATACCGTTAAAGATGTATGACAAAAATCACGTAAACTCCTACCCGAGGCATCACAGACCGCTGACCGCGGCTTTATAACTACCAGACCCAATCAAATACCCATCCTCATCTCTTGAGTGCTTTACGAGGCTCGAATGGATACAAAGAAAAGGTACATGGACTCAGACGGTGGTACGATACGCACTGGTTTATATATTATCGATTTTACATTTTAAGAGGTCTGAGAGACCGCTCGTAAGTGGTTAAGGATTAAAATGTTATGCCAATCGTGTCTGTCTATCTACCTTTTAGCCACGGACGTTCACTGCTGGATATAGGCTTCCCCTGTAGATCGCCACAAAGTGCGGCTCTGAGCAGACCGCATCCACCAGCCTCCCGCTATCTTCACGTGGTCATTTGTCCACTGAGTCTGGGGCTGTCCCACGCTGCGCTCGGCGTGGTAGTCATTCCAGGACTTCAAGACTAATCTTGAAATTAACTTCAGACAACTACAGTTGGTTAAATAATAAATACTTCCCGCTGCGTACGAAGGAGGCAACAACAAAACAAAACTAACGAAAATGTAAACAACGCCGAACAACAATCCCGGCGAATCAGCTGGGCGCGGAAACAATCTGCTACGGCGTAGACAATCCGCTACGAGCGCTACGTCGCTACGACGTAGAACAAATGCTACGTACTGTACTTCAGTACACCCAAAAGGACATAACTCTTACCGATTGCCCTTGAAAATAAGACCTATTTTAAAAGGAATTTCGGAATGGGGGATTTACTTGGCAGTCACATGCTCTAAATCAATAGGACACCCTTAGTACGCTTTTAGAGTACCGTTTGTCTATTTTCTTCCTAGGTTGGAGTTAATGGGATTGGAAATGAATTTGAATGGCTTTGCTAGTTGTTTAATTTATTAAGTATCTACAGAGGGAATTCTAGTGAATTTAAATATTTTTCAAAATCAATACATGTTCTTGCACCGATAGTAATCTTAAATTAGTTAAATTTATTATTTTGATTACTTTACTACTTAGACGGACTACCTATATCAGTCTTTTGGGCCTTAATAGGCAGAGACTTGAAGTTTTAATAGAATGTGCATTTTTCAATTTTAATTTGATACCAGCCAGTACCAAATTGTGCCCTTCCGGAGTCTCAGCCAGCGACCAGAAAGAGCACGCGTTATGCTATAGACAGAGACGGTCGGATCCAGTGCGTTCCGTCTAGTAATCGGGCCCGAACGCCAGTTTTGTTAGAAAAGGGCTACTGTACGTAGTACTATTACTTATTCTGTGCCATAACACACTCATTTTACGACAGAGTTTCAGCCTAACCTTTCCAACATCCTTTCGCCATTTACCTACCATTAAAATTTCAACCGTACACCAAATGAAGAAGGTCTCTTTTCCTTGCAGTAATGGTTATGAATAGAGGTTACAAAGTAGACATCTTCAGGTGTCCGGTTTCGATCAGACGTCTAGATGGTTCCGTAAATAAGTAATGGGTTCGAACCCACGGCACAGTCTAAGGATCCTACAGTCGGCCGACGCGCGACGAAACCGCTTAAGCACTTGTCGAGGCGAGTAAGCTCGGTGGATGTGGATGGTCTACACTTATATTATGATCTGCCTCCACCGGTGCCTGTTCATCGCGTCTCGGACTATCGAGCAAAACTTGGTTGAGGAGGGGCCTGTGGCGACGCTCCTGTCATCTGTCAATTCTGACATTGGTCTACAACGCGCTATCGAAGTTTTCTAAGTCGGTTGCATAAATACAACTTCCGACTAGCTCGCATTGGACTTCGGTCCCCAGGCACAACACCCGCCTGGAGAGAGATCTCTCTATTGTCCTCTCTTACCACAGTGGTGACCTCCGACAATGGACATAAACGCAACTCTGACGACTATGACGCAGCTTCACAGCAAGCCAGACCCTCTCCGAGTGTACCATCTAGCATGCCATCTAATCATGCCCTGGTATCCTCAGCTACTAGCGACTCGACTGCACGCTCCCGCTACTACCCTACTACTACTGCTCTACTACTACTACTGCTACTCCTGCTACTACTCGCAGTCCTCGCACCCTCGCTCGCCTCTTCGGCTCTGAGCACTCTCGCTCGCCACACTGGTTCTGAGCACTGGCACTTGCAAGCGGACCCTACAACGCATAAGCTGCACTTCATATGTCACCAGCCTCCGATCTCAAAGGGGGGCTGATGTGGCGACGCTCCTGTCATCTGTCAATTCTGACATTGGTCTACAACGCTCTATCGAAGTTTTCTAAGTCGGTTGCATAAATACAACTTCCGACTAGCTCTCATTGGACTTCGGTCCCCAGGCACAACACCCGCCTGGAGAGAGGTCTCTCTATTGTCCTCTCTTACCACAAGCCTTTTACTTGATCGCTCCATCTAGTTGGAGACCGATTCCGGGCTCGTTTACCCTCCGTGTTTTCAACAATGATCAGCTTTTCACGGCTTTCATCTCCCCTTCTCATTATGTGGCCAAAGTAGGCAGATAAAGAACTCAGAGTTACAGGAAAATAGTTTCAAAGGGGAAGGAAAAATAGGTCGTGGAAGATCAGCCAGCCGATGGGCCGATGCCGTAAAGAAAGCATGTCAGAGAACTCTATCGGCGTCGATCTGGAAGGTAGAAAACCGAGTCGAGTGGAGAACTTTGATGCATACAGCGACCAACATTATGGTCACGACCCTCAGTCATGAGGAAACGAGGAAGCAGAGAAGTTTCAGAGTATGTAACAGCGCAATGAGGGCTACCGTTTTTGTGCTCACCAGTTGGCGCCACTGTCGAGTAGGGTCCTGAAGTATAGCTGCCAGTTTTTTATTACGGGTGTGAAAACGAAGTTTACATTTCAGTCGTATCTAATGCCTCCAAACCGTACCTTAAAATATGGAGCATGCTGCAGTATTGCGTTTAGCTCGGAAAAAAGAGGACTAAGTTTCCGAATGATGGAACTGTCTTAAACTAACTGACATTCGTTGACTCGCAACTCATACATCTTGCCATAAGTAACCTCAGATATTGCAAAATATTCATATTATTCTAATACCTTTAGTTTTTAGTATCTTGTTTATTTAAGAGGCATTTCTCCAGAAATATGTCTGCGGTCACCTCATTCATCTGGCCCTTTTTCATACTAAATTTATGGAGACAGATGAATGAGTCGCAGACATATTTCTGGAGAAATTCCCTAAGGATCTCTGTAATTTTTGATGTGCAATAAAGAGTTGGTGTTATATTGATATTAAAATAAAATAAAATAATTTATTTCTGCAAGTAGGCCCTCAAGGGCTCTTTTACAAGTCTGATTTTATTATTTTCTTTCGGCGCTTCGGGTAGTGACCATAATTGTATTGTAATCCCACTTCCCACTAATATTATAAATGCGATAGTTTGTGAGGATGTTTGGATGTTTAGATGTTTGTTACCTAATAACGGGATAACAACTGGATGGATCAAGCTGAAATTTGGCATGTAAGTAGTCCAAGTCCTGGATTGAAAAATAGGATACTTTACATCCCGGTAAAGAGTTCCTTTGGGACAATAACGGGAACAACGCGGGCGAAGCCACGGGAAAATGCTAGTAGCAAACAAACCCGTGTAGCCCCCTACAAACAGTGACATTTGACATTTCAGAGACCATACGCTACACTAGCGCCTCTAGCGGCGAAATTTATTCGCGGTAGCCTTCATTGCCGTCGTGGGTGTCCGTATCATGAAATTGTATGGACGTTGGCCTACTGTAGGTTTTCATTCTGTGGCCGCGGTCCACCCTGGTCCCAGCAGTGCTATAACATTTATACGGCTACTGACTGGAAAATTACGGTGGATGAATTGTTTTTTGCCACAATAAAGGTTTTAACCTACCTGTACACACTCGGCGAGACCGAGCGAGATTAAGCTTGAGCCGATCAGAAACCAAGAACTAAAAGCAATTATTCCCGTCTAGGACCGAATTGAACTCTTTTTTGATAAAAAAAAACAGTACGACATAGGGATATTTATGTAATTTACACTAAATACAAAAAAATATTTTCAAGTTCTGTTTACTTGTGGAGAGGGAAAGTAATTATTGAATTTAAATACTGGATGAAAATATTCACAAATAAATAGGTATATACAATTTGATTGATAACCAAATTCATTTTAGTGGATTAGTAAAGTTACATTTAGTTACTAACTTAATAAATATTTTCACTAAATAATGCCTGAATACATTTGTACAGGATTTAATCTTCGATAGCGGAGCAAGGAAAAACCAAGGCAGTTGACTTCGCCAATTTTATTTGACAACTAACTTAAAACAAAAGATTTCAAAATAGAAAGAGGAAGAAAGAGAACATAAACATGTAAAATAGAAGACAAAACCTCGACAACATTAATTAATTCGTAAATTATACGATTTAACATCAAATCTATTTATGAATGGGCCAGCTCGGTCAGGCGTGTCAACCATCTCTGAGCTACGAGATGTTGTCGGTATTCCATTCATTTGCACGAAGCACTTCACTTCATCTCTCCTAATGCGTCTAGTAAGGGGTTCACTCCGTCTGTATTTATTGGAAATATACATATATAATATAATATAATATATCCCACTAATATTATAAATGCGAAAGTTTGTGAAGATGTTTGGATGTTTGGATATTTGGATGTTTGGATGTTTGTTACCTTATAACGGGGTAACAACTGGATGGACCAAGCTGAAATTTGGCATGCAACTAGATCAAGTCCTGGATTTAAACATAGGATACATTATATTCCGGTAAAGAGTTCCTTTGGGACAATAACGGGAACAACGCGGGCGAAGCCGCGGGAAAATGCTAGTACATATATAAATAGATCTGTTGAAGGCAGTACTAGTGAATATTTACTAGTTTGGTTTCATATGACTTCTTTTCGGTAACTCATTGCTTTACTTTAATAATGAACGTCAAATAACTACGTAATTCATTTGTATGTATTAATAAACCTAATCAACCTCTGAAGTTAAATAAAACCCAAAAAAAAACAATAAAAAATAAATTTTACAGCTGCTCTTAAAACAGCATCTGTTTCGGCAAACTGAACATCTTGAACTTAATTTAAACAGTATAAACAAGTACGAACACTGCTTACGCCTAAAAAAAGCAAAGCAACGACTTAACCTAAATAAATCTACGGGTTGAGCCGAATCCCAAGCTTTTGGCGAATCCTTATTCTGGAGTATGCTCTCCTCTCAATAGTAGATATTCAGGGGTAGGATACAGGGAACGAGCTCACTCCTGAGATGTTCCCGTCGCTATGTCATATGGCATAATAAAGCAAAAGTGTCATAGGTGCCTCAGACTCGCCTGGCGCGGCGGGTAGCTGAAGTCGTTTCGCTTTTTATTTTATAATATTGAACTAAGTTAAAGGAAGTTAATACCAGAAAATATATCCATAGAAAATGCTGCAACGCGTCCCCCCTTAAGCCTGTACGTGCATGAAAAAAAATCTTTAATTGTCAAAATCCGTTCCTACCCCTTTTTTTGTCTGTGTCCCGTTCGGTGATTTGAATGGCCATTTTGGGCAATCGGAGGTTGTGCCTCTCTGCAGGTGAGAGGCACAACCGATCTTACCCCAAAGTTTCCTTATCCATATACTGTATTCTCTCCACGGAAATAATGTTTCGACTCTCCACTGACACAAACTACACTCACGGATAATGAATTCGGGTCATTTTCTATGAACAATTACATAGAAAATGATCTGTATTCATTGTCTGTTCCGCGAAAGCCATGAGACCCTTTTCCTGACAGGCGCCGTCATGTCTCAATCCATAGCCCAGTATCTAGTCCATAATTCCTCCACCATAACCCAGTAAAGTTAGATTCCATCAATCAACAATAGCCCTTGCATCTGGCGGGGGCTGTCTCTGCGTGCGTCCCGTGACACGGGCAGGGACAGCATCCGCTGGGTGTACACTTTGCCTTTCATTAAATTGTCGAACGGGCCTCTACGCGTTGGCTTCTGCTCCGCGCACGCCTCCCAAAGGGCCGGGACACTATTGTCTCGTGTACAGGAAAGACATACATAATAATAAATATTAGGGGACAATCTTACACAAATCGAACTAGCCCCATAGTAAGCTCAATAAGGCTTGTGTTATGGATACTAGACGACGATATATTTAATAGATACAAATACTTAAATACATAGAAAACATCCATGACTCAGGAACAAATATTCGTGCTCATCACACAAATAAATGCCCTTACCGGGATTCGAACCCAGGACCTCCTGCTTCGTAGGCAGGGTCACTACCAACTAAGCTAAAGCGGTCGTTGGATCGTTGATGGATGACGGGAATTACGACGCATCGGCAGCAATGTAGTTAACAAACTACCTACATTTTATTTCACCTTTATTGGACAAAAGAAAACTTATCGTACAAAAGGTAATCACTTAATTAATGAATTTACTACTTAAAGGTGATTTGAGAGAATTGAGTCACTAGATTCTAACTAACTCTAAGTCTAACTAACTCTAATAGCTATCTATTGGCCGTAAATGCCCGATTGCATGTTTGTTTTACTTTTGCTAAATGCTAAGTGCAGCGAGGTGATATAATTGAAATGTCTACATTTCAATTATTTCACCTCGCAAAGGAAGCATCCTCTAATACATTAACGTTTTTTCAATAAAAGTGAACATGTTACTTTTAGAAAACCACCGTGAGACTCAAACATATTGAAATAAAAATGGATCACTCACGTTATACAAAAGACGACACATCCACTCGTCATGTTTCGGGAGCATTCGGCATTCCCTTAATAATGAGTATTTAGTGTTCGCGAACGCTGCCCGGCGATTATTAAACACATATGGCGCAAAATCACCAAGGTGGTAAATTCCAGGTTCCAAATTTCAAAATATTTATTTATTTATTTTTGCTTTACAAACCAGTCCTAGTCATTAATTATCTTATTTTTAACTGATATCTGAGCGGGCAGAGCTGAAAACGAATAATTACATGAATTCAATAATATTTAGGTCCAGGAAACAGGGAACGTTCCCGGAATGACGTTTTCATATAAAACTTTGTAAAAAAATAGACAATATTCATTAAAACGGCACTTTTTGAGGTTAATGTGGTAAAAGCTCAGATAATGTTTAAAAAATATTTTATTTAAATTCAATTACTTTTTCTATTTGTTCCCGGAATGACGATGAAAATAAACACATGTACATATACACTTGTACATGCGTTTATTTTTCTTAGAATATTGACTTTTTGGGTTTTCCTTACTCAGAATCTTTTGTATTTTCGAACCTCATACACGAAAAATTTAGTCCCACATTTTTGTACAGAAATATACGTTTCCAGTGCGTCGCGTCCATAGAATTCAAAAAAATCTAAAAACGTGACGAACTGGAATGGAAATGGAACATTATTTTTCTTGTATTGTTGTATTCTTGTATTACTAAGTTTTTTTATTGCCTTAGACTGGCAAACAGGCAGACGGCTCACCTGGGGCCCGTTTCACGAAACTACAAGTTACAAATTACAAGCGGAAGTCTCTTTCTATCAAAAGGTATTGAAAAGAGACTTCCGTTTGTAATTTGTAACTTGTAGCTTCGTGAAACGGGCCCCTGATCGTAATTGGTCACCGCTGCCTATGGACATTTGCAACGGTCTTGAAGAAATTTGGCGACACCCTTTTTAAAAAAAACATACTTTAGGCTTGTAAGTACAAACGATCCTAAGTAAGAAAAGCCCAATAGGTCTATGTTCTGAGAAAAAAAATACATGTACACCTTCTCTGGAAAACGCTTACATGTAAACAATAATAACAAAACTTTTCCCCCAACGTTGATGGATAGCGGGAATCACGACGCATCGGTAGCAACGTAGTTAATAAACTACATTTTCACTTAATTAATTAATTTACTACTTTAACATCACGAGTTTCGCAACAAACTTTTCCTTTTTCTCTCTTGTTCCCTCACAAGGGAGATTTTGTACGATTTTGTTTTCTTTCGGAACTTTCCTGGCGGTTTAGTTCCGGCGGAGTTTTAATACTTAATTATAGTGGTGGTTAATTAAAGTTACTAAATATTTAAAACTCAGTACGTTTTGTCACTTTATTCCAATCTACGTATAAAATAAAGAATAATCAATTTTATTCATTTATTCTAACTGATGTATTCATAAAAAAACTTACATAAATGTTCATCACAATTTGCCTAAAACCATCGTAAGGAATCTGTCCATGTAATTAAAAGTACTCCGATACCACAAATTAGCACACATAAGCTTCTTTATCCATAATAACTCTTTTTGTACGTCAAGAATTAAAAAAGTCAATTCAAAAAATTAGTGGCGCGAACTATCGGATAAACATGGGAACGTCGGAAAAACATCAAAAAAATTAAGTTTCACCGTCCATCACCGTCCGGTAACAACGTTTGGGGGCTTATTAACTATCGACAATCGATAATCGACTCTGTATAATGTCTACGTAATTCACTTACGCCCCGAAAGTCGAATACGGCTCCCGCCATTTGCAATGCAGATACGTTTTCAATTTACAATCAACAAGAACTGTACAAAATTAATTCAATAGGCCGACCAAAGAATTTTGTGTAGTCAAAGGCGGTATTATTCCAGGAACGGATGAATTTATAATCGGCAGTTCGGGCGATTTATCAAAGGGTGAGATGTTACGGCGAAAATTGAGTTTTCGATAAATATTTTGGACACGGCTAGCACTGTGGCTCCGCTTGGTATAAAGGTACTGACACATTTGCTTAAAAATAAGCATGCTTAAAATTAGCATGCTCTGTAGCTGTCCAGATTTGCCAGAAATAAGCATGGTACTTTTGAGCATGCTTCCAAATACGCATGCTCAAAGCAAACGACTGGACACACTTGCTAATAAGCACATGTTTTCGGCCGAGATGGACTGGTTTTCTGTGGTATTACAGCACCAGTTCTATACGAAAATAACTCAAAAACATAATCAAATGCCCCCTTTAGCACCATGAAATTTAAACTATTTAGGTAAAATTCAAAATTCTTTGCCCTTTCATTTAAAATTCCCGCCAAAGAATCAATGACACTAGCATGCTAATAAGCAAGCCTGTTCAGTCGAGCTTGAAGCATGCCCCCTTCCACCCACGCCTCCGGTAGCTTGCTTTTAAATTAAACAGCGGTTGATTTTTAAGCATGCTTATAAGTGGCAATGACTAGACACACATGCCACTAATGAGCACGTGCTCAATTGCTCATTAGTAGGATGCTTTCGTGCTACTAATAAGCAAATGTGTCAGTACCTTAAATCATCTTGTTTATCGCGAAAATATCGCGGTTTTGTTATCGCGAGAGAAATAACGAATTATATTGGTTTTAAGTTTCACGTTTGAATATGACACCAATTAAAAATAAACCGACTTCACACATTGATTTTGCGAAACTAGCAAATTTACGAGATCCATATATTGTATATACATACAAATACATGTGGTTATAATATTTGTGGAATTCCCTCCATTTCTTATGGGTCCCATTATCAAAACTAGATTATTTTTAAATGAGACCACTTATGATGAGAACACTTATATTTTTTTAAATCGATTCGTAAATGATGAAGTTCTGAGGTAACAAACATAAAAAAACAGACCTATTTGTGAAGTATGTTAATAACGGTACCTAAATATTCACATAGAAACACAATTTACAATATTTCATTAAAGCACAATGAACGTAATTGGACTAACCCTCACCCGACATAGGTATGTGTAATCGATATTAGGTAATATCGATTTACCGAAATTCACTTCGCATAAAATATTTCGCAGAAACGCTGCTATTCGAATGAACATTTCACGTAAATGATAACTAATAAACATATTTATAATGATGGTAATTGAATTTGCTGTTGGCAAAACAGTGAATTAGGTTAAATTTGAACTGCAATTTCAGCACAAACTAACCTGTACCTAAAAATATTTCTATCAAAATATGACAAAAACTTTTATGCGACACATCACTAAACCATACGGAAGTACATATATATAATTCTTGTTAAAAATAGGTGTAAATTTTTGAATCTTGCTCCAACTCCAGTAACGGTCGAGTATGTCTGATCGACGAGTTGAGTGACACCCACCCACCGGAAGACGCAGCGTGGGTTTTTTTCAACTTGATATTTCTATACGAATAATTATAATTTTTCGTGTCGTTTCATTAGAATTGAAATGAAGAAATTCTAATTATTTTCTTAACAAAAGTTCCAATTATGTGCACTTAAAAAGAAATGGTTTTATATATGAAACACCTTAAGGTCTCCGTCTTACCCCACCTTCCCCTACATCGCGCGCTTGAACGTGTGCGCGCCGTGTACGAACGCACTACAAGCAAAGATTTAAGAATGCGTAAAATACACGTCGCGCGCTCCTAAACGGCCGAAGTTGGACTGTTTGGGCATTTCTCCAGAAATATGTCTGCGGTCACCTCATTCATCTGGCCCTTTTTCATACTAAATGTATGGATACAGATGAATGAGTCACAGACATATTTCTGGAGAAATGCCCGTTTGTCTTTATGCTTTGCCTAGACGTGCCTATTTACTATCTATATTCTTCTTTTTGACTAATTAAACGCATTTAACTAGTAAGAAAATATACATTTTTACTTTAAAAATGTACTAAAATAACCACCTGATTTAAACGTTAACCATTACCAATTTATATTTACAATAACTCCAAAATGAAATTAGCCGACTAAAACCAATAAACAAACATTTTCCAATAGCGTCGCTCGCTGTTGACCTAACATCGCACAAAAACAATTTAATCAAAGCGAGCGATAACTAAATAGGCCCCCACTCATCCGAGTCTACTAGGGGGCTATTCGGTAAATTGAAAGAATAATTCATTTTTCCGCCCGATGGCACACGAAAGAGTTCGCTCGACGCCCGGAGGCAATGCGTGGCGCGATACGGGTGCTGGTTGTGTTAGGTGCCGCTTCGTTGCGTTGACAACCCTAGTTCTAATATTGTCTTCGGTTGCCGCGATTCACTAATTGTAATAAAACAACTTAAACGGAAATTGTGACAGGGAAAATTTAAGATTTTCTCAGTCTAACCGCGACCACGACCGCTGAAAAGGGTTACGAAACGTCTGGACTTAAAAATATAGTAATATACGTGATTTAATCCGTTTATCCGGCGTTCTTTATTACCTCCCGTGTTGTGTACATTATTTAATGTCTACACTTGGCTAGAAAGCGGGTTTTTCCGTACGCGTAGCGTGCGGTAAAAGCTACTTTATGGCCAGGTGTGACATAAATGATTTTACATCATTGATTTATACCTTATCCAGTCTTGAATGAAAATCTTAATTTTTTTTCTTATCTACATGAGTTAGTGTGTTATTTGAGCGATTTTATAGAAAGTTGTACAAAGACCTTTTTTTTAGATCTGAGAAATTTTCAGAATCGCGAAAAAATGTGTCCTAATATTTTTTATATCCATTCCGTTACTTTTCTAATGATGTTTGTATGAAAAATTTGTGTCACTTTTTTTCATCTATCAAAGTGTATTCGCGCGATTCTGAGTAGAAATGATGTAAAAAAACCTCAGATCTAAATAAGTTTTTATGCCACACCTGGCCATAAAGTGGAGCGTACGGAGAAAGCCGCTTTCTGGCCAAGTGTAGACATAAAATGATGTACACAACACGGGAGGTAATAAAGAAAGCCCTCGATCGCGTATTTACGTCCCTCGCTTGCAGCTCGGGCCGCAAACTTCTGCGATCTCGGCCTTTCTTTGTATTACCACCCTAGTTATGTAATGTACTATTGTTCCCATTCCGTTACTTTTCTAATGATGTTTGTATGAAAAAATCGTGTCACTTTTTTTCATCTATCAAAGTGCATTCGCGCGATTCTGGGTAGAAATGATGTAAAAAACCTCAGATCCAAAATAGTTTTAGTACAACTTTCTATAAAATGGCACATTTAAACCCAACGTCGGCAACGACCGTTTCCTCGACCCGTGTTTTCAACTCTAACTTTTATTGTTTTAAAATCACTACCGTAGTCTGTTTTCATAGTTTTTTTGTGTATTCCTATTCCCGAATATTCGTTATCATCAATACCCCGATGATTGAAGCCCAATATTTAAACAATTTGTTACGGGATGGTATTTGTTTTGCTTTATTAACCCTGGGAATTTAGAATATTAGAAGAGAATATTCGCTTTTATCGGCGACGAAAAGTTTTATATACGGGGGCACGGTAGTGCCCCCGCCAAATCGAGCAAACAAAGGAAGCCATTCAGGCCATTTTCACATACTTATGCGTTTCATATATCTTTGAAAGGTGACTGAAATTGCAATATTTTTAATTTTGTATGACTTGATAGGTTAAAAACTAATTATTTTTGAAATTTGGAGCTTGTGAGTCTGCTAGAAGTACCTTAGAATTATGATGATCGGTGAGTGAGTGAGTAAGTCAGTGACAAAACCAAGAAGCTTAGACGTGCAAAAGTTCTTAATGTACTAGTTCAAATTTAATGTTGTTGAAAATATATCTAAGTCATAGTATGGCCTTATTTAACCCTGAAAATTCATGGTTCTAGCTTTAGTCAGCACAAAATTACAGGATGTTAAATGATAGGCAAGTCGGTGGAAATCGATGTATTGACTAAAATAATACATCTCAAAATGTTTTTGTTGTAGAAGAACTACATTGCGAGACTTGCTTTTTTTTACATGTTATGTTTTTGATGGGATCTCTTATACTTGAGAAATGATCGATATCTTATACAAACTTCCATCCCCTTTTAATCCCCTTAAGGTGATTCCAGTCGCTCGGTTTTCCGTACAAACATACAGAGGATCATTGTTTGCTTTCACATCATCAATTATGTTTGAAATGTATTTTATTTTATAGCTTATACAATATACATACAATAACAATATGTATACAATATATACAATACATACTACGTTGCTTATACAATAATATACTGCCGTCTTAATTTCAAAGGACGCATCTCAGCTCAGTTTCATAGCTTTTGAGAAACAAGCAATTTTAGATTTGGAAATGGCATGCATGATTTTGGTATGACCTATCTTAATGATTTTAGGAAAAATTTATTAACTAAATAAGATTTCTTTTTGGAAATGGCATATGATCCATTGATATATTTTATGTGCAAAAATGTTTCTGCGGTGTTGTTGCTCGCGAAAAGCGAAAATAGATTTTTCCGATGCGTCCTTTTGAATTAGGACAGCAGTAGGTAATACATAACATGAGAACACACAAAATGTCCCAAGCTACAAAATAAAACACATTTCAAACATGATTGATGGCGAGGAAGCAAATAATGGTCATCATCTGTATGGAAATGCTCCCTTTGTTTGTATGGAAAAGCGATTTCAGGCGTTTTTCCAGCGTTTTTTGTAACTTCATTAGTGTCACTGGAGTTTTACCGTAAAGCACTATCCAGTGACGGCAACTTTTGATTAAATCATGTGTAGCCTTGATACCGTCTATCGTTTATAGTAAAAGTTAACTGTGATCACCACTTGCTGCTATATTGGCTGGAACACGAATGAAAAAAACCGCCGCGGTCGAAACGCTCTGAAATCGACCCAAAAGCGACCGACTTGAATGACCATAAGACGGGGTCTCTGCCGTTTCACCAAAATATTTTTGGTCAAATGTTTCATTTGCCAAATTTTTCGTTTCCCAAATAATAATTTTCTCCGAAACCATATTTTTTTCAGAACTTTCATAAAACAAACCTAATCTAGCCTACTGTATTCTATAAAACACTAACAAAATACACTGAGATTTTTTTTTGGTTTCGGAGGTTTGGGAAATGAAACATTTGGCAAATGAAACATTTGACCAAAAATATTTTGGCGAAACGGCAGGATCCCCCATAAGACGATATTCGAGCATAGATAGGCGGACGCAGTTGCGGTCAAAAGCTTCCCTTTAATCCGTTTGAAACCCTAGCCTTACTATAGCTTGGCAACTTCGTTGGTGACACTCGCATGTGTGCTTTGTGTCATGTGCAGCCGTAACTACTTAACTTACACAAGTTACCGCCAACACGAACGGAGACCGACGGGGGCAGCCTCCGGAGGCCCCCGTTCATGTTGGCGGTAACTTGTGTAAGTATTTAAGGCTGCACATAACAAAAAGAACACATTTGAGTGTCACCAACGAAGTTGCCAAGATATACCTAGACTATGTCAAGACTATAAACCGTTATAGCTGGCTATGTTTGGCCGAGCGACGTCGGGGACGACTTTACACAAGTGTAGCAAATATTTATGCCGTACCAACCGTACTGATTCTGCTATTTCAGCGGGGCCCTGAATAGATTCTCCAAAGATGTTAGGTGCTGTGCATGCTGGGCCCTCATGCAGCATTGTTATTGTGAATTTAAGGGGTCTATATTGTCTCCATCATTTTTAGTCGTATTGTAGTGTTAGTCATAATTAAAGTTCAAGTTAAAGTGTTTATTTGCATGATTTGCGGTATATAAATTGATGTCAATATAAATATTGGGACAGCACAATTTACCAGTACGAATGCAAAAATACTTCAAGCTAGCATAATACAAAAGAAAAAAAGAATAAGTACACAATAAACTTCAAACATACAGATTTAATTAAACTAAAATCCTAAAGTAGAAACAATATACACCTAAAATAAAAGCCTAAAGTAAAAATTGAAATATACCTACCTAAAACTATAATATATCTTAAAAATTTGGCACCTTTGGCATGGTTCCGAAGATACTGGCAACGTTTCATCGCTGTATCGCTATACTTATACGTTGAGTGAGGAAACTGCCAGCTCTTCGGTCCCTTGTGACGTCACAATCATTATTATTAACATTCAATTTCATTGCATTGACATTTTATACACCTAATTAATTATTTGTTTAAAAAGCCACTTACGGATTAAAAACATAATTTGAGCAGCAAGTCTGTAAGTGCTTTTTTGAATTATTTACCTGGGCAATATTTAATAGCACCTTGTAAATTGTTGTAAATTTGCACCGCCATGCAGAATGAATTTCTTATGTGGAATTTTGATGTTTCAAGTGGTAAACATAATCTATTTCTGTGCCGTGTAGACCTCGGGATTACCTCAGCATGAGTAGCAAACATATTTGGATGACTCATCACAAATATGGCCATCTGCTTTACATGCATGGGAGTGGTAAGCCCGTATTGATTGAAACAGAGGCTTGCATGAATCCAAGAAATGAACATTGCATACAGCTCGTACACATTCCTTTTGCTGCTTTTGCACCAAAAAACTTTTATGTCCACGGAATCATCAGCAACCCGCAAGTAGGCAGTGAGTGCAACATCGCGAGAGCATGTAGTGCTTAATCTGTGTAAGGAAAAACAAATAACGATGGCCAGAAACGTCCCCACCTACCAACAGAGATGAGACATATGTTAGCTAATAGACCTTGGCAACACGATGGATTTTTACTATGGCGAGTTGGCGACGATCACCCCAAGAATGGAGTTTTCTTCGAAAATCATAGTTTGTTATTTATAGGAAGGGTCCAAGAACAGGCCCCTGTGGAACACCGCACTAGAATCTCACGGAAGTTTTCTAAGTAAAAGTAGATCTTTGTAGAGACAAAGTGTTGTCCAAAATATAGACTCATATTAACGACGAATGCAAGTTTTAAGTACAAATACTGCATTTTCAGGATAAGAATGTGATTACCAAATATGACGATTCAATTTTATGCGAATGTACGGGCAGAAACGATACGAAGACTTAAGTACGTTAACATTTTTAACACCGGCAAGCCGCTCCGCGGGCGCTAGGCTCGTAACAACTACATGCGGGTTTCCCCATGTTATCGTCTTCGTAGATGTAGACGTAGCCTCACTAACAGACAGCTGAAGCACTATACCTAAGTAGAAGCAAATTATTAACTCAACCCAAGAAAAAATATTCTATATATTATTATAATACTAGCTGTTGCCCGCGACTTATATATCGACTATAGACTATATATGGACTATAGGACTTTTATGTAACATTATACCTCTAACTGTAAGAACCATTCTTTATACAAACTTTAATACCTTTAAAATATGAATTACCAAAAAACACTTTTTTATTCTTTTTACGTTGTATATAAACAATGTACACAGCATATCGTACCCTTGGTAAAATAAAGCCGTATGTGACTTTACGTCCAAAGTGCTTTTATTACGCGAATGTTACACAAATGCTGTAAACTATACGAAACAAACAGACTTTTTCTTCTATCTTTATTAGTTACTTAAATAAACAAAGCGAAAACAGACGTATGTGATTAAGCGAACATAAAACAAAGCCGTATCTACACATGCGTCGTTGTCTCCCGACGTTGCTGGAGCGCACACGCAGTGTGAAGTTAGTTGCGTCAGTGTTACCGGCTGAAGAGCATATGTCGCGCTCGTACGTCGCACCAAAATTGGAAAAAATGGATACAGGGTGCAATAAGGACGCATGTGTACATACGTTTACTATAGCTTGGTGCAATATAGCCGTAAGTACAGATGCTGCCCACTATTTCCGAAAATAATTGAATAATTAAAATGAACTACTGCTTATTAAATAGAGTACGTTTTTGTAAGAACACTGGTAAAATTTTATAAACCTAACATGAAGCATATCAAAGTTATCCAGAAATATTCATTGACAGAATCTTTAAACGCTTCCCCTGAAAAGTCGTCATTTTGCAGATACGGCTTTATTTTACGAAGGGTACGATATTTCAAGTTTCTAGATTTAGTAGTTAATGACTCTGTCCAAATACAAATTTTTCACCCCCATTTAACTCCATTTAATTGAGTATGAATTTCGAAAACCGGCAAAGTTACATTGAGTATGAAGGGTTTACATATCAAGTCGCAGATCTCCTACTTTAAAAATCATGTCCGAAGTATACAAATTTCAACTCCGACATAGGGAATGAATTTTGAAAAACTGTGGAATCACTTTTCTTTAAATTTAATAAACAGTCTATACATAAAGTTTCAAACCTTCTCATGCAAATATTCAGCTCTTTTAAACCCCTCAAGGGAAATAAAAACCTCTGCACATTTAAAGTTTCTAGATCTATAAGTTTTTGTTCTGTCTTTCAAACATTCAACCTCTGTTTAATTCCTAACTTAGATGAATTTCGGAAAACGGTAATAATGGCTTTTCTTGGCTCATTATAAAAAGTATATCTATGATGTCTTAGATCTTCTATTGTAAAAATCATATATTCCCGATACAAACTCTCAAACCCTATTTTTTAAGCTTTTCGGGGATGAATTTCAAAAGACGGTGAAAATAGGTACTCTTCTTTTAAAAAAATGAAGAATTTAAACATGAAGTTTCATACCTCTTACTTAAAAAGATCGTAAAGTCCCGATACAATTGTTCAATCCCTATTTAAACCCCTTCGAGGATGAATTTCGGAAAATGGTCAAATCAGTTTTCTTTTATTCTAATGAAGAGTCTAAACATGATCATTCAAATCACTTAGGTACTTTAAAAATCGCAGACTCTCCATACAAACTTTCAACCCCATTTTAACCTCTCAGGGGATGAATTTCAAAAAACGGTGAAATTACTTTTCTTTGATTCTAATGAAGAATTTAAGCACGAAGTTTCAAACCTCTTACTTAAAAAATCGTAGTCTCTCCATACAAATGTTGAACCCCTATTTGAACCCCTTAGGGAATGAATTTCAAAAAATCCGTTCTTATTCTTATCTCTCACCGCCATATGATCATTCTACTGTGAAAGTTTCAAGTTCTTCGCTTCAGTAGTTTTGGCTGTGCGTTGATGAGTCAGTCAGGTCTTTGCCTTTTATATATATAGATTAAAAAAACCACTTTATGGCCAGGTGTGGCATAAAAGAAGTTTCTAAATCGGTCTAACCGTCTTCGTCGTCTTACCACCCTAGTTGTGTAATGTACTATTTTGAGTTATAGCGGTGTGACAATTAGTCATCGTGATCAATTACTATGGTAATCATTTCTTTAAAAGTGAAATAGTACATTGTGTATCTAGGCCGGTAAGTAAGGAATTATAAACGAGTGTTTGTTATAAGCCCGAGGTGAAACCGAGGGCTTTAATAACAAGAGTTTGTAATTCCTTTATCGCCCGTGGCACACACAATGTTTCTCATCACACTTGTGAGGAAATCTTAATAAAATAACCTTACTTTTCGACCCAGTATGACAAGAAAATATTAAAACAGACAGTGACATTTGTCACATATGTCCATAGACAATGCGAACATCAAGTCACGTTCGGAAACCATAGCGGTAACGGCCATTTTAGTTGATCTTATATTTGCAAAATAAAGAAATACATTATTTAAACATTTAATTAATGTTACCGAAATATGTGTTTACATGTATTTGCAATAACAGTTATCTTTATATAAATATTTCAGTGATAAAAGTTAAAAAAGTAAGTTGGCGTTTCCTTTGAACATGACAAATAAGAGTAAAACAGAACCACCGTTTCAAATTTAAAAAGAAAACCATTACGCCCTAGGGCGCAATAGGCCATTTACGGCCCGCAGAATCTACGTGTAATGACACCATTTTCGAGCAAGTGTGATGAAAAAAAAATTAAGATATCCACCTGTAACCAAGTGGTAAGTTGTTTATTGTGAGCTCTCATTAGAATAAAAATAATAATAGGAACTCGTTTAATCAAGTAGGATTCATAAGAACCACTTTTGCATCGTCATAGGCTACATTTTAGTACACGAACAGTAGGTACTTACATTGTGAGATTAAAATCTCATTTTCAAAAAAAAGTTACTAGACATGTTCTTTCCGTGAACCCTTCATTTGTTTTCGAATATACTCTTTTGAAGTCGCTTACTTTATTTTTTTAATGTTGTATTAATTATACCAACAAAAATATTTGGTTAAGTATAAATGGCAAATATGTTTACTAGAAACTGCTTGAAGCGGCAACAATGGCGGATGAGCCAGCTTGTCTTTAAGCTTGGCTCAAATTTCTCATCCCGCAAGACTCGCTCGCTACGTGTGTTCGAGTGTCGAAAGGAAATTATTTTTTCGCATCGTTTCACATGTGGCCGTAGAGTAGGAAATAATGTAGAGAATGTTATTTTAGAACGGCCGCTAATTGGGCCACTAAACACGACCACAAGTGGCTCAGACCGACCGCACATTCGGCGACTAGTGGTGGCCACTAAATGCGTCCACAAGTAGCGAGCGCGCGCCCTTCCCGCAGCTTGTGGCCTGTAAGCTTATGATGCTACGTTTTGTCGTGCGATAAATAAATGATAAAGCATCCGTCACTCTCACACACTATTTGTCAGAACATGACGGATGCTTTATCATATATTTAGTTTGTTACGAAATAACAGGGTAACAACTGGAAGGATTAAGATGAAATTTGGCAAGTAGACCAAGTCCTTGATTTAAACATAGGATACTTTATAACCCGGTAAAGAGATCCCTTGACTTCGTATAGTATCTAATTGTTCGCAAATGTGTTCGCAAATGGACGCGAATATCCGATGGATCAAACCCACTGCGTCAAACTATGAAAGGTTCTGTGGGCTGGTGCTAACCACGGCAAAGAAATGCATCCCAAGAGGCTTTCGTAAAGAATATATCCCAGGTTGGACACCAGACACTGAAGATGCATACCGCACGTATCTTGCTACACAAGACGCCGAAACAGCAAATAACTTGATGGCAACGTTGGACGAGTGCCGGAGACAGAAGTGGCTGGATAACGTTGAAAGCATGGACTTCACACACTCGAGCAGGAAAAGCTGGGCACTACTGCGAAAACTGGGCGGTGCTTCAGAGCCAGAAAGGAAAGATCCCTCAGTTAAGCCGGATGCAATTGCGGAGCGTCTAAAACGCATCACTAAAAGCGCAACCGTGGACAAAGCTTTCGCCAAAACCATCCGACGCGAATGCCGATTAACGATGCAAGCCCAACTACAGTGTGATGTTCTGGACGCCCCTTTCTCCACAGGTGAGATGTCTGCTGCTTTGAAACAAACGAAACGGGGAAAAGCAGCCGGTGTTGATAACATTTACCCAGAATTCCTCATACACCTAGGTAAACGAGCCATCCGATGGCTGACGGACTTTTTTAATGATATATTCAACACCTGTAACCTGCCCTCTGTTTTCATGAAAGCTAAAGTTATAGCTATTCTAAAACCTGGGAAGTCCGCCGACGATGCAGCGAATTTCAGGCCTATATCGCTTCTAAGTGTCTCGTTTAAGCTACTTGAGCGCCTATTGTACAACCGCCTTAAAAACTTAATTGATAAAGAAATCCCTATCGAGCAGGCGGGTTTCCGCGCTGGACGATGCTGTACGGACCAAGTCCTCGCACTCACTACTCACATAGAGGCTGGCTTCCAGCGAGGCCTGAAAACCCTAGCAGCTTTTGTGGATTTGCGAGCGGCCTACGACACGGTTTGGATAGATGGTTTGTTGCATAAGGCTAGCGAAGTTATACCTTCAGCAAAGACTCTACGGCTTCTAAAGAGTATGCTGGGGCCACGCAATATCAAAGTCCTCCTTGGTGACAAGGAAAGCCGATATAGAACGGTGAAGAATGGTCTCCCTCAGGGGTCGGTCCTAGCCCCGCTTCTCTTCAACATCTACACACGCGACATGCCTAAGACGGAGTGCGACAAGTTTATCTACGCGGACGATTTGGCACTCACAACTCAAACAAAAACCTTTGGGACCGGGGAATTGTCTCTCACACGAGACTTGCAAGCTCTAAACGAGTACTATACCAAATGGAGACTTTGTCCAAATCCCACTAAAACTGAGGTAACCGCTTTCCATCTATCCAACAGCTTGGCTCACAGGGAAGTAGATGTCCTGTTCTGCGGCAAAAAACTCCAGCACAACTTCAACCCAAAATATCTAGGAGTGACACTCGACCGGTCTCTGACCTACAAAGCCCACTTAGACAACATAGGCCAGAAAATTAAAACAAGGGTAAACCTGATTAACAGACTTGCTGGCACAACGTGGGGAGCACAAGGTCGTGTCCTGCGCACATCTAGTTTGGCCCTTGTGTATTCCGCGGCGGAGTACTGCACCGCGGCTTGGTACAGGAGCGCACATACGAATAAAATAGATGTCCAGCTCAACCGCGCTATGCGCACAATAACCGGTAGTCTACTGCCTACACCCGCACAGTGGCTCCCGGTTCTGTCTCACATTGCGCCGCCGGAGATTAGAAGAGTTCATGCTGCCTCACGAGAATGGGAAAAAGCCAGTAAACTCGAGCTCCCCATAAGGAAAACACTCGATGACCTCCCTAATACACGCCTCCAGTCCCGAAAACCTATTTGGACTGACAGCCGCATCCAAGGGCCGGGGCCTTTCTGTATAATCTCGGAATGGCAAACACACTGGACAGCACAGATGCAAGACCCACATAACCATGTCTCTGACCCTACTAAGGAAGTTCCCGGCTTTAATGAACGGCGGAAGATCTGGGTCACGCTCAACCGAATAAGGACAGGTGTGAGCTGCTGCAACCATAACCTTCACAAGTGGGGTTACATACCCTCGCCAAGCTGTGACTGTGGAGCTCCGGACCAAACAACCACCCACATCGTGGAGGAGTGCCCTAAGCGGCGCTTTGCGGGAGGGCTGAACGACCTGCATGTGCTCTCAGCAGATGCCAGGGACTGGCTATTAAATCTAGACATAAAATTGTAATTAATTGTAATATAATGAATTCTGTACTTGATGAATAAAGAGCCATACGATAATAATAATCTAATTGTTGATGAGATTTCAACTCCACAGTCGAAGTACCCCAAGTAGCACACAGGTTGTAAAACAGCTTATACAGCTCTTATAGCGCCTAAACTGGAGTTATCATAGCTGTATAAGCTTGTGTGCTACTTGGGACGCCCAACACTGATAATTTTTTTATGATATTATAATATACAGGTTAAATATTATTATTATATGGTCAAAATATATTTAATATGAGGAATATATAGCATGAGGAAACCCGTATGTAGTTGTTCCGAGCCTAGCACCCGCGGAGCGGCTTGCCGGTGTTAAAAATGTTAACGTACGTCTTCGTATAGTTTCTGCCCGTACATTAGCATAAAACTGAATCATCGTATTTGGTAATTACATTTCTATACTCAAAATACCGTATTTGTACTTAAAATTTGCATTCGTCGTAAATAAAGTAACATGAGTCTACATTTTGGTCAACACTTTGTCTCTACTACAATATCTACTTTTGCCAGAAAATGCCAGTTTATGGTCAACAATATAAAATAGTATTAAACTGAAATTAAATAAATGAAACGATGGATAAAATTAAATAAATAAAACTAGACTAACCTCCATAAAAATCCACTGTGGTAAGTCTAGTTTTAGTCATAGAACGGCAGTATTGTATTATGGTGTCAGCAATCTCTGAGTTGCACAGTACTCTACATTATTACAACGCCTGCGAGGTACGTCTGGCGTCTATCGCGCTTCATGCGACGTCGCATCGCAACGATATTAGAGGTGGCTCTGATTCTGATTCGCACACTGTATTCGATCGTTTGCTCTAAAGTTGTACTCTAACTATAATAAAGTAAAGGGTAAGTTTATGGGTTAGCTGGGAAATATATCACTTTTGAATTGATTTCGTAGCAGTACACTCGTAGCTAAGGACCTTAAAATAAATAGCCGGACGTAGCTATCTAAGGTCCTTAAAATAAATAGCTACGTCTCGCTAACAAATAACTGAAGCTCCTCTAGTAAGCCGGTCGCTTTGAACTTAGGAGGGACACGCACACATCAACCAGCGTAGTAGCCTTCTAGGAGCAGCACGCACATATGAACCAGCGCTAAGCTACCGACTTACTAGTACTCCTAACTCAACTTAACAAGCCCTTATTGTATGTAGTATTATACGAAATTTATAATATTGAACTTTTGTGTCCTTTTTCTAAAATGGAACGTGAGACTGTCTATACGGAGAGGTTACTACTACATACAAAAAGGGCAACATGTATATTAAAATATTTGGAGGCCTATAAACTGTCGAACCACATGTTAAACTTATCTAATGATATAATTTTTCATACATATAAAAAGTACATAACTGCTTCAAAATTGTTTAAAAATCCATGTGCGTGTATTAGCGTTTTTTACATACAACACCAGTTATCTACTTTGAAATTTACCAACACATTATGGATTTTATCGGAAATATTTTTTTTATTGTTTTTGAAGTAACTATAACTATAACATTTAGCGTTCCGCTCAATTTTCCGCCCTGTATGTGCCTTGGTTTGTGGCATATTGCATTAATACACATGGTTGCACGTGAATGAGAATTAGCAATTTGTAATGCTTGTGTTAATTTATTCGTCGTCTTAAAATTAATTACATGTGCGGAATGATCACACAATTGGCGCCGCACTCCATTCAACAGGCTTTTGATGCTAGGCTTCGATCGATGAATAAATGATCCCATCAAAAACATTACATGTCAAAAGATGCAAGTCTCGCGACGCAGTTCTCTTACAACAAAAAAGTTTTGAGATGTAATGTTAAAACAAGTCAGTACCGGGGGGGTGTCTACGGAAATCGATTCCCACCGACTTGCCTATTATTTACCCGTCAGTGAATCAGTGAGTCAGTCAGTCAGTCAGTGACAAGACTAAGGAACTGTACGTGCAATAGTTCTTAAGCTACACGTTCAAATTAAATGTTATTGAGAATATACCTAAGTCTTATTGTGCCCTATATATCCCTGAAAATATTCTAGCTTTCGCCAGCACAAAATTACAGGAGGTTGAAAATGGCCTGAATGGCTTCGACAAAAGGATGGTACGGCCGTGCCCTTGTTTTGCTCGACTTGGCGGGGGCACTGCCGTGCCCCCAGATAAAACATCCATCCCTCTCACACTTACATACTTGTCAGAACGTGAGGGATACTTTATCATTTATTTATCGATCGACTAAATAAATTAAAAAAATGATTAAGCATCCGTTACTCCCACACTTACATAGGTACTTGTTAGAACGTGACAGGTGCTTTATCATTAATTTATCGCGCGACGAAGCCTACTATCATTCGACTGCAGTTCACACAGTTACATCGAAAAGTCCGAAATAAATTGCCATACTTTACAGCCTTTTAACTGAATTGCTATAGATGACATTGAAAGAGCCAAATTGTACCTCCTGAAGGTTTTATTAGTCCGTGTAAATACCGGAATTAAGTGCTTTGAGACGTCTCAGATCCACAGGGTATTCCAATGACAAGACGTTCTTGTTCTAAAATAAGTAACTGTCTTTTTAAATTTCTGGATTTTAACCCCGTAGAAATCAACATTAACTTAAGCTAAGCTTGATGAGAAAAGTGAAAAATGTCCCAAAATTTCGCAGTATTTCGCATGGTGCAGCGAGCACAACTTTTTCGAAGTCGCAGAATTGGATTCGCGCTACCCAAACTGGTCCACCCATACAACATACCCACAGAAATACATCGAGGTAAAAGGAAAAAGTGTATGTACCTCGCGTGCTAAAAAGAAGTGGCAACCTACTTTGCACGCCGTTAACTTCAGTTGCCGTCAACATTATTATCCGATGTGAAAAACTGATAATGGTGTAATTAGTTGTTCAAATACCACCAAATGGAATGCAAATTTATGTTTTCCATCACTAAATTACACTTTTGGTGTC
The DNA here is from genome assembly GCA_947034925.1 of Eudemis profundana. Classification (NCBI taxonomy): domain Eukaryota; kingdom Metazoa; phylum Arthropoda; class Insecta; order Lepidoptera; family Tortricidae; genus Eudemis; species Eudemis profundana. Next base: position 4,116,225 of record OX344808.1, read on the forward strand.
AAACGCCAAGGTAAAAACATTACACGCTAGGTTGCCATACAAATCGATGCACTGTTTCCACGAATTATTTTCTATCTCGATATTACTTCTGTTAACATACCAATTCCGTGGGGACCGGAATCCGGTCCTCCGGTGACCATAGGACTGGCTCGTTCCTCGCTCAGCGGATAGGCATTACCATCCAGCGAGGCAATGCAGCCAGCCTTATGGGCACCCTACCCGCAGGAGGCGACATAGGGGGCAACTGTAAATATAATTCCCCAAGGTCCCAATAGGCTAAGCTAGGTTTATTTAGTCAGTAAGTTGTAAATAATCTGGTTTTTTTTATGTTTTGTTTTGCCATACATACCAATAAATCTGAAGCCTTATGATGCTACGCTTTGTCGATCGATAAATATGAGTAAATGTCACGTTCTGATAAGTAGTTTTATGCCACACTTGGCCATAAAGTGCCTTTTTCTGCACGCTACGCGCACGGAAAAAGCCGCTTTCTGGCTAAATGTCGACATAAAATGCTGTATACAACACGGGAGGTAGTAAAGAAAGCCCTCGATCGCATATTTACGCAAACATCTGCGATCTCGGCCTTTCTTTGTATTACCACCCAGGTTGTGTAATAAGTATACTAAAATGTGAGAGTGACTGATGCTTTACCATTTATTTATCTATCGACAAAGCGTAGCATCATAAGCCTACAGAACTACAACATGCTTTGCGACTTTAGCATTAGGTGCGATAAATAAATGATAAAACATCGTCACTCTCACACTTACATACTTGTCACAACGTTTTATCATTTATTTATCATGCGACAAAACCTACCATCATACGTTTCTGATGATATTTGGATGTTTAGATGTTTGTCACTCAATAACCTCACCTTACCTTGATTAATTGTGATGAAATTTGGCATACAATTATACCAAACCTTTTATTGAAACTTAAGATTCATATCCCTGTAAGGAATTCCCTTGGGATAGTAACAAGAATAATGCAAGCGAAGCCGCGATTAAAAACTAGTCCTTCATATATTTGAGTACATACAAAACTCAGAACCCAATTTATCGAACTGTGAGCCTCAGCTCGTCCTAACCAAACAGACGGACTGACAAGTGTCACGACTCGGGGTAAATAGACGACCTCTCCGTTGTACAATAAATCTAGGGGAGGCTCTATTAAATTTTTGGCGAATGTTTAACGCGACGTGAGCTGGCGGAAAAATACGTTTTAGGGTTCCGTACCGTTATATTAAAAAGGTCAAACCGCTGGCCAAAAGACATCGACGAACCGTAAACGCAGTAACGTGCTTTTTTGTTGTGTACATTCTAAAACCACAAGTTGTCAAATAGCCGAAAAAGGCAATTTAATTTTCGCTTTAGCCCGAGGGTCGGACACTTAGCCCTGTCTTTTAAGTTTCCCTCATGATTTCGAAAAACCATATTCATGCTCTTCTCCCTTAAATTAACATAACTCACAAACCGTAATACTTAGAAAAACGGCCAAGTCTTATCCTAAAAGCTTTAAAATTTTGACGACTAAGTCGTAATACATTTTAAATGTGAACTCTGGAATGACAACGATTGTCGAATACTAATTCAAGATTAAATACGGCAGTGTTTTACGGATTTGGGAAGCGTTTCTTTCACTCAATTATACCAAAAAATTATTATGACTTGAACTTTTTGCTATGTAATCTTTTTTAGTAAATTAAGGCAAAATTACTGATATACGATTTTAAGCTAACATAGTCATTCACATAATAACTACTATTAACGACGGGATATTTACCATGTATGTTTGTTTTGAACTCACAAAAACAAACATACATGGTAAATATCCCGTCGTTAATAGTAGTTATTAAAATTACTGGTTTTGTGTTTATCATACGTATTACCTGTTAAGTTTTGATTTCAAATCTTCTCTTATGTTAGGATTACGTAGATATGTATGATTTTTTCTATTTTCTGTCTTTCTGTCAACCAACAATTGGACTGTTTTAAAACTTTTGAGAATTACAGATAATATGTACGTCTGTTCAAAATTATAACAGTTTACAATAAGAGAACTATTCTAAATATTTACATAGGTAATCACTGGTGCAATACAAAAGCCACTCATACGAGTGGTTATACAATCTCAATAAGATATAGTCCAACAAAACTAAAAACCCAACTTTTTCAGTATTGAATTAGGTAACTTTATTAATCAAACAAAAAGATAAAACATATATAGATACAAGAAATCAAAGTACACAGAAAAATTAAATAGGCACTCACCTGTGTACAGACCGGGAATCGAACCCGGTACCTCTGGATACCTCTTAAAAGCAGAATGATACGGAAGTCAAAGTAGATGGCAATGTTGAGGGCGCTTAGCGAATGCTACGGTGGACGAGTGGTTGAGTCGCTGGGCCGGAAATCCAGAGATACCGGGTTCGATTACCGGTCTGTACACAGGCGAGTGCCATTTAATTTTTCTGTGTACTTTGATTTCTTGTACCTATCTATATATGTGACATAGAAATGTGGTGTAATTTACCCACATTAAAAAACCAATGAAGAGACAAAAATGTTTCTTTCATAAAAAGGATAAAATATAAAAACAGTACCTAGAAGATAAAACTAAATAAAAATTAAATACATATACTATTATGAACTACTTTTTAAAAACCCGACTACATAGAGACTAGAAACCTACTAAACAATACATCGTTCAACTCAACAAAACCAGACGAATGCTCAAAGCTAAAAATGACAGCTAAAAACCCAACTATGTCAAACATATTGAACAAAAGTTAGTTTAGTAAGTACTAAACATTATTAGTTTAACTTGGCAACTTGGCGTCAGCACTTCCACGCCCGATCACGTATGAGACGAATGCTCGAGGCTAAAAATGGCAATTTGCTATATCATAATACCGCTTGCTTAGTCCGGGAATGTCCTAAAGTGCTATTAAAAGTTTCGGTGCGATTTACTCGCTGGGTGGATCGACGAAGTTTTAACGATGCGAGAGCAGAATTTTTACCGGCTTTCCGATCCGTCATGACACTGTTTTAGTATACCTGTATTATTTATTGGCAGTATTTATTTTCTTTCAGTAGGTTTTGTTCATTATTATTACTACCTGTCCCTGTAATCCCCTTACTACCTGTGATACACACATACTGGGCTATGGATTGAGTCACGACTAGGGAATGCAATTACCGGTAATTTACCGAACTTTAGTATGATAAGACGGTAAATTTACCGGTAATTGCATTCCCTAGTCATGACGGCGCCTGTCAGCAAAAGTGTCTCATGGCTTTCGTGGCACTGACAGACCGTGACTTTGCACCCTTTGTTTCCGACTAGAGCTGCTATGAATTCCTAAAAGTTTACTTGTAGTGCGTTGGTACACGGCGCGTACACATGCAAGCGGTCATGTACCTTTTGTCGCAAGAAATATTAGTGCTACACTACTGAACGGCTGTTAGTTCATACATATACGTCAATCAATCCAATTATCAAGTAACAAACAAACAAACTTGTTTATACGCTTAAGGCATTATCCTCCCCTCTTTACCTCATTTTAGTACAATTAATTTACAATTGCACATTTCGACACAAATAACCTTATACGGTTTTCGACGTTGTGATGAACTTTGAACTACAAGGTTTATTTAAAAAAAAAAACATAACAAGAATTGTGACATGATGACATGGAATTCAATGAATAATAACTGGCCAAGAGCATGTCGGACCATGCTCAGTGTAGGGTTCCATAGCCGTAACTATAAGATAAAAAAAAACGATTTAAAAAAAGTACAACAACAAAAGAGCGTATCTTCATAGCAATTACGTCCTTTTGTTGAGAAGCGCAGTTTATCGGCAATAACTCAAAAACGGTTAATCCGATCTTATTGAAAATAATTTTCGTTGAAAGTATTAATTAAGCGTTATCTTTGTAATTTTTTTTATATTTTTTGGACACACGGTTTAGAAGATAGAGGGGGGGGGACACAATTTTCACAACTTTCGGAGCGATTATTTCCAAAGGTATTCACTTAATCAAAAACATTACTTAAAAACCTTCAAATATTTTTGAAAGAGCTGTCGAACTATGTACCACACGTTGATATTTTCTGAAAAAATTTTTTTTAGCTTCTGTAACATATATGGAGTGCCCCCCCTAAAAATATTTATTTTAATGATTTAACTACTAAACTAAGTAGCGGCTCATACAAGACACCTATATTCCAAATTTCATCAATATCCATCATGTAGTTTTTGAGTAAAATGCCTGTGACATACGGACAGACGGACAGACGGACAGACGGACGGACGGACATGACGAAACTATAAGGGTTCCGTTTTTGCCATTTTGGCTACGGAACCCTAAAAATGCAGCTGGGCTCAGTTTTTTTTACCGAGTGATGTATACCGGGTGAAATATTAACCGCGATACAAGAATATAAAACCTCAAGACCTCAATATATCCATGACTTAGAACAACTTTTACTACGAGCAACGAGATCGAATTCGGAAATGCAAAAAATCGGCTATTTTATAGAAAACGTCATGAGTTGGTAGACCAAAATGTATGAGAATGAGATAGTCTTCAGATCCATTAGATGACTATACGAAGATGTAGTACCTAGTTATGAATACAGCACGAGTATCAAATCTTGCATGTGTTTACTTTGCTGACTGTACCTTATTGTACATAATCAAGATATTGAGGGTCCCTTCCGACCCTGAATCACCTGTCAATATAATGGGTTCACTTATTACGTTACCAAATAATATCCATCGGAGATCCTTCCGATAGGATTTAGTTAAGGCGTATAGATTTGATTCAAATATCAAATATTTATTTTGCAAGCGGGTCAAAGCTTCTTCGTAAGTCTGGATATACATATTCGTACGTTTCAAAGAATTTAATATACAATATAATACAATGGTCATCATTAGCGACTTACATTATACGGTACCTTAAGTATGAACTACGTAGAGGGCGCTTGCTGAGTGCTCGGGTGGCCAAGTGGTTAAGGCGCTGGGCCGGAAATCCAGAGGTACCGGGTTCGATTCGCGGTCTGTACCACAGGTGAGTAGGTACCATTTACTTTTTCTATGTACTTTGATTTCTTGTATCTATATAATTATGTAACTTAAATGTGCTGTAAATTACCCGCATTAAAAACAAATCAAGAAACATTATATTTTTTCATATGTAAGATACTTTTACAATTTTTTTTTAATCTTTTGACAAAACAGCAATTACCTTTGCATTATTTTGATGGTAAGCGACTACGAGTCGAAGAAATTGACCTTTTGTTTCCATTTTAGATTTTGTTTCCTTTTTGATATCTTTTCCTCAAGTAAGGACATGTTTCTAAGAAGGGGCTGAATTTACTGATTTATTTTGTTGCATAAGACTATTAATGTAAAGTGACAAATTTCGACTTATGTTGATATAACGTTATTTATTTGTAATACCATCAGGAATACGTGGTTAAATTTTTTCGGGTTGTTCGGGCCCACGGTGTATAATTATCGAACCGGCTACCAAAATTTCACGAAAACCGGTTGAGAAATTCGACCTGTAGAGTAGAACGACCGGATATTCGAAAGCAATATTGCCCAAGCTCAAACGGAGACTCTTCGCTCGGACTATATTCACATTTTCACGATCGCCTTAACATTTATAAATAGGCCAGGAAGCCCTAACCTAAGTCTCTTCGTTATTATTTTCATACAAGGATATCCGTCCGAACTTATCTTCTACGGATTCCTTATCCCTATGAAGGCTATTCTTATTAACGGACAAGGAAAATCCATATTTCTATTAGCTATGTGCGTAACTGCAGCGCCAACTAGAGTTACCTACTTGATGGTGATGACTGCGCATTATATATAGGTGTGTGAACATAGGTCTCCCTCAATAGGGTATTTGCCTGTAGTCAATATAAAAATGAACTAAACATCACCTATTTAGCGTTTTAAACGATTTTTAAAAGATCAAAACCTATAAATAAGAAAATGATTTGACGTTTGAGTAAAATGATGTCATTTCACTTTTATTCCATACAAACTTCATACTATCTGAGCGTTTTGACATTTCATAAAAAGTAACTGCGTATGGAAGGTAACGCTATGGAAAGACTTGTTGTTCAGGGTAGAGTTAATGGCTCAAGATCCAGAGGACGCTCTCCTTTGTGATGGAGGGATCAAGTGAAAGCCCTAACAGAATCATCCCTAAATCTGTGGGCGCGAAATGCGTCGCTGAGGGAAAGATGGCGGGAGACAGTCAAAAAGGCTGTGGTACGACCCCCATGACCACGACTACTCTGCCAAGAGTTATACGACTAAGAAGAAGAGAAAAAGTAACTGATTTGATCTGTCAGGAAAGTAGCCTATTACTTCCACAACGAATGGTCGCAGGTTGTTCATCTTCATCGACTTGCGGCGAACTCCAGTACGTCTAGCATAACTGGCCGCGACTTCGTTTCTCGCGCGACAGAGCATCACCTTTCACTGTCACACGATATTGAGTGGAAAGAGATAGGTAGCATTTATCGCGCGACAAAGAGTCGCGTGTCACAGTTGTGCTAGAAGTACAGGTTGTTAGACTATCTCAGTCAAAGTATAAAGACGAACAAGTAGTCCAACTTCGGCCGTTTAGGATCGCGCAACACGTATTCACACAGACGCGCCATCGCATTCTTACGTATTCTTAAATCTTTGCTTGTAGTGCGTTCGTAAACGGCGCGCACACATACAAGCGCGCGATGTACCTTTGTAGGAAGAAAAAATACTGCTTTTATACTGTGGCTGAACTATCTTGTGGGAGGCCAAGCCACGCTGCGTCTTGCGGTTCAAAGTCTTCGGAGAGACCTATTTTATAGAGAGTGGACGTCTCCGGCACAGTCTAAGGATAATTGAGATGTATGGACGTAAGTAAAACAACCGCTATGTTCAACTGCCGATTTATTACTGACTGGTAACAATGAAGGTAGACAGTCGGCCGACCGAGTGGTTTTGATAGTGCAATCGTGCGGGGCCTGCGGGGTGAGACGAGGGTGTCTCAGTACCGAGCTGCATACGACGCCGCACTTAGCTAGTCGGTACCTAACTTTCAGGGCTGCCGCGCGTTTGTTTAATGAACATTGTTGTTAAGTTGAACTTAATCGTGTCTGTACGTTAATGACTTTTATATAAAAATCACCACTTAATGGAACCAAAATTTATTACTGGATGTTTATACACAGATTTATGCTTTCCTTATCTTATCACGTCAACGTTTCTTTTTAGATTTATGTATCCGAAAGTTATTGGATATTTATTACCCGACTATGGAAAAGCGACAGGGTTTGGATTTTACATCTTTGAGATTTTTGTGTTGCATAAAATTAGTAGCTAAAATGATTTCCGATGTGTTAAAATTCATTCGCATAAATGTAACAGAAGTGTGTCTTATTTATTTGGATGAGTAGGGTTTATGTTTTCATGTAAAAGCTTAATTTATTTCACAGAGAATAATAATTGGTTGTGACAGGACAGGAATTTATTTCGTCGAGCTGTCATGTTCATAAAATCCCTTTCACAGTCGTTATTTTCACTCCATAATTCCGTTTTCATATTTATCAGTAAATGATGTGTTTAGGGTAATAATATTAATAAATATACTTGTACATATTTAACCTACTTCGTTGTTTTTAATGTTGCGGCAACCCTGGCATGACAGCGCAGTTCCTGTCATAGGCGGCTGTGCCTGTCAAATGTATGAGCGTTGGACAACTGTTAGTCCTGTGTCTCCGGCTTGAAATTATGACGATCGTAGATTCAAATCTGCCGATTACACTCTACTCACGTGGTGACTATTTTTGTTCATATTAGGACAGAATAAGTAATAGTACTGCGTACAGAAATCTCTCTCTAACATCCGGCTGTCTCTCTCTATCGCATAACGCGTGCTCTTTCTGGTCGCTGGCTAAAGCCCCCTCGCGGGGGCCTCAAAATCCGCGCGGCAAAATCGCCGATTGTACCACTCCTGATATTATTGACTTCAAAATAAACGTCTTAGATCGTAACAATCATTATTTCATATCGTTTATACAATAATTATTACAAATATATTTTTCTCCCTCCGGTCGTTAACTATCCCAAGTTTTTATGTAACTTGCGATACAAAAACGCCTATTTCTCGCAACTAACAACCCTCGTCCTTATTGAGATAATTATGACGAAATCATTATATTGCCACAAAGTTACTCGTGCCATCGGCGGATATCGAAACGAACACTTTCACCTTAGAAGTTAGGAACAGAGATACGACAGAAGAGGGTTTCCCAAAGGCAAACGTAACTTTGCAATGCCATTACGAGAGCAGAAAGCAATATATGAACATCAAAAGCTTAGACTTTGGCAACAAAACTCATCTTGTTACTGTCAAAACGTAATTAAGAGAATTGGACTATAAGAACACATGTTAGGGTATATAATAGCACGGGGAAATTCTAGTGAGGTATAATTGCAAGGCACTGCAAAAACAGGGCAATCAAAATCCGTAGTTTAATTCATAACTTCACCGATAATTTCGTCTCTAGTGTAATTTGACCAGTGAAATACCTAGCAATAACAGGTTAGTAATGCGGGGTCAAAATATGTCGTTGCGCTCGTCGCATTGACTTTGACGGACCACAACCACAGCATAATAGCAGTAATTCTTCCCCCAACAAAAGGTACATCGCACGCTTGAATGTGTGCGCGCCGTGTACGAACGCACTACAAGCAAAGAAATAAGAATGCGTCAGAATACTCCAGTACGGATGGCACGCACACAGACGTGCTATCGCGCGTCTGTATGAATACGTGTTGCGCGATCCTAAATGGCCGAAGTTGGACTACTTGTTCGTCTTTATACATTGCCACAACCGCGTAAATTCCGAAATTACGAACTGTTATTAACTTTTTACTACGCAGCCAGTACGCTCCTGATGCAGTTTCAAACTAATGAAACTAAAGGCCGCCAATGTTATAAAAAAACAGGTTGTCAGATTTTTATCTGAATTATTGTATTGTGACATAACTAATACTATTTTTAAGACTATGTTTGTTATTAGCACTTATCGACTTAAAGCCTGAACAAACAATTTGTATTTGAATTTTCTGTCAGTCTAAACGAAAAATATTCCGATAAATCTTTTACGTGAGTCATTTAAATTAGGAAATGTTAAGTTAGGTTTCTTTATATATTTTTCGAAAAAGTCAATGGTATCTGTAAATTAACTAATATGCAGCAAGAATATTTGGAAAGATAAAACATACTTAAAAATAAGGCATGCCGAAACTAGGGCAACCCTGCAATTACTTCACAGGTTAAATAAAATTAAAGACGAAATTGACTGTGAAAATGTGAATTAGCCTACACATGTTTTAGTTAGGTACGTTGGGCCTAAGCAAATAAAATGGCAGCACAACGGATTTGAAACAACATTGGTGCTTAGTTGACAGTCTTATTGCTGTCACTGATTTTCTGTCTAGAAAAAATAGGGACCGATGAAACGCTGACATCGGAGGGGACAAGTAAAATATTGGCTTCGTTTGTGAAAAAGTTGACGGGAGGTAAATATTTTCGCGGATAGAATAACTATAAACAGTATTTTACATTTAGTGGCACGAAGTTACGAAAGTCTGCGTCTTTTGGTTTTTACGAGAACTATTTTAGACTAAATTTATCTCGCTGTCTTTCTTTATTGTTTGTTTATTAATTAGTTTTTTTTTATGGTTGTTTAATGGAAAGTAGAGACAAGGTGGCTGGCAATGCAAAGTGTAAAGAAAATGTCGTAACGTGGAGCCCGGGCTCCGAAGCTATGTGGCTGCGGATGCAACTGGGATGAGAGAAACAGAGAGAGAGAGAGACAGAGAGACAAGGTGGAAGGATGGAGCATGCTTAAATAGAACATCCTCTTCATCTTCATACTTGTCTTAAAATTTGGTTGAAAGTTACTGGAAACCAGCCCTGGATTTCCACCTAGGCCTACAGGGTCCCGGCCAGTCTAGAGAGGCCACAGCTACGAACCTTTCATATAAGCCCAAAAAGTATAAAGACGGCTAAGTAGTACAACTTCAGCCGTTTAGGAGCGCGTGACACGTATTATACGCGCGATCGCGCGTCTGTGTGAGTGCGATCCATACTTCAGCATCCTTAAATCTTTGCTTGTAGTGCATTCGTTCACGGCGCGTCCACATACAAGCGCGCGATGTACCTTTAGTAGTAATTAAAATTACTTATTATACTGTCAATACCGAGTGCTTAGGGGCCCTGGATCTCTAATACGAACCTGCTGGAAACACAGACGCCGGAAGAGAATCCTAGCTTCCTCTTTTCCCAATCGGACTACAGACGCCGTGATGGATACCACTGGCTTCGATTTGCCCTGTGTGAAATAGGGAATTAGATACGTATGAGGCGACTCCGAGTTGCTCATATGCTGCGGAGAGAGCTATGCTCGGAGTGACAAAACGAGTATTAGGTATGCATGTAGAAGGTTCTGGAAGAAGAGGTAAACCAAGGAAGAGGTGGATGGACTGTGTGAGAGATGATATGGCTAGGGAGGATGTAAATGCTGAGATGACGGGTGATAGAGAGATATGGAAGAAGAAGGCATGCTGCGCCGATCCCAAACGAATGAGACAAGGGCAAGCAAATGATGAAGATGATGAGAGCCATGTTTGAAAATCAGAAATGAGGAAATAACTAAACCGTAAAAGAACTAAGATGACCCACAAAGCTGAAATAATTAGCAAATTAAAGTGGCAATGAGCTGGGAATATAGCTAAGAACCGATGGCCGATGCGGCGTAAAAGTTCTCGAACCACCACAAACCGGAAAATGCAGCCTGCGTTTGTGTGGCGTCCACGTAATATATAAATAAATGTATACAGGCAGTTGACGGGGGAGCGCCCGTCAGTCAGTGTCCGTCTACCCTCAAGGCGGAACGGTCGCCCACTTTAACCGCACTGTATACAAATTGCAATTTATTTCCAAAATCCCCAGTGCTGAACCCTACAGTTGGTCCCCACAAGATGCTCCGATGACCTAGTTATGATCAACGAAGTCAATGGAGACAGAAGACACAACTGTTCGTTGTGGAAATCTTTAAGGGAGACCTCAACGGTAGACGTCTTCTGGTTGAAACGATGATGATGAGATGGGGAAGACGGCAACGATCATTATCCAAGCTTTGTCGTACTCGTACCTTACCCTCGCACTCGCATACCTCAGCCCTCAATCAAGTTGTAAGCCTATAGGCATACATACTCAAACAACAATTAAAAACAACACTGATCATACCAATTGATTTTACAAACTTCTCACAAACATTCGCGTTCCAATCCCTACTAATTCAAAAACAAATTTAACTTTGTCACTCTCGGAACGCGTCCGTTTTAAATTTCCATCATGTCGCAACGAGATAGGCGTGTTATTATGTCACGCGGGCCGCAGGATTAATTTGGTAAACTAGCGACGTCAGAATCCGTTCTGAAACCCAATTTGCATGTAAATTCATCGAACTCGCTTCTGATAAACATTACTGCGGAGTTGGTCGCACTTCGAGACTGTGTGTAAACTGTTTATGCAATACTGTCGAAGTATGATTTATGAACGCGCTGGATAGATTAGTCGGGTGTCAATGTGAGGTTTTTAAGACGAACGGAATTGCAGTGTGGTTTTTGAACACGGTTGCTCCGTTTCTCTATCTAAAGTAATTTATTTCATTTAGTGCGGCGAATTATATGTACAGGGCGTTGCAAGACTATGCGACATGTAGGGAAAGTACCTCCAATATTGTAGATAGGATATTCTGCTTCGTCTGGGAATCAAACTGACTCAAATGTAAAAAAAACCAACCCGTATTTTTATGATGGCAATCAGAAGAACAAACAATTAAGAACAATTAATTAAGTAACACAGTATCTCAAAAGAAAGGAATAGCGTAAAATGTTTGGTACAAATTTCAAAACATTATTTATTGAGACGACGACGTTCGTACTTCTAAAAAAGCGAAAATCTTTGAATGCAGTATTACTTACTTTTAAAAATAAAATAAAGTCTCCTTTCAACAAAATACCCTATAATATTTGAGGTACTTTCCCTTCATGCCGCATAGTCTTGAGACGCCCTGTATATCCCATCAGTGTGGGAGACCGAAACTATAGATAACTTCCACTAATTGTGACGTTTTTTTTTTTTTTTTTTTTCTCATTATTTAATCTGCCATCGGCCATCTAGGCCATAATCAGATAGGAGGGATTAATTTTAATTTTCTTTGGGTGGGTTCCATTGAACGCCATCTCCAGTGTATGTGGGGCTTAGTGTCTTTGATCCAGCTCTAGTATATGCCATCTTTTTAGCCTTGGTAGGTATTCATTGTCTTGTAACAGGTCCCTGGCCAGTTCATTGGAGTGTTTTTGTAGCCTGTTCTTGTAGTTAGTGCAGTATTCATTCACTTCTTGTTTTATAGTTGGTAGTTCGGTATATTCGTGTAGCTCATTATTCCTTGCAAACCATGGAGCGCATGTGATTTGTCTCAGTATTTTATTTTGGAATCTTTGAAGTATTTCCAAGTTGGAGTTGCTGGCTGATCCCCACAACTGGATTCCGTATGTCCATACTGGTTTTATTATGGCTTTGTATACCAGTAGTTTGTTGTTGAGCGTTAGAGTGGACCTTCTTCCTATGAGCCATTGTAGATTCTTGCATCTGATATCCGCTTCCTTTCTTTTCATTTTTATATGCTTTGCCCACGTTAATCTTCTATCAAGATGGAGACCTAGGTACTTTACACATGGTTCACTTGGTAGTGGATCTCCTCGCATTGTCACTGGAGGGCAGTCACCTTTGCGTAGGGTGAAGGTTATTTGTACTGATTTGGAGACGCTGGCTTTGATCCGCCACCTTTCGAGCCATTGGTCTATTTTCTCAAGGTGTGACTGCAGTTTCCGTGAGGCAATTTCAGGTATCTTGTCACTTGCAAGGCAGGCAGTATCGTCTGCATATGTCGCTGTAATCACTTCATCTGAGACCGGCAGGTCTGCCGTGTAGATTGAATACAACACCGGGCCAAGTACAGATCCTTGAGGGACTGAAGCTTTGACATCATACAGGTTTGAAGTTTCTCCGCCTAATTTGACTTGGAATTTTCTGTCTAATAAGTATGACTTCAGTACCATATAGTACGAGTTGGGCAGCCTTGTTTTCAACTTGTACAGCAAACCTGTGTGCCACACCTTGTCGAAGGCTTGTTGGATATCTAAAAAGACAGCAGCGCAGTACTCCTTGCATTCCAGAGATTGCCTTATCTTATTCACAACTCGATGAACCTGTTCAACCGTGGAGTGTTGTTCCCGGAAACCGAATTGGTGGTCTGGTATGATGTTATCTTGTTCCAGTATCGGTTTTAATCTGTGTAGGAATATTTTTTCAAATACCTTTGAAATTGTAGGTAGTAGGCTAATTGGTCTATAGGATGTGGGCTCCGTAGGTGGTTTCCCAGGTTTCGACAGCATACAGATCTGTGATACTTTCCACAGTTTCGGATAGTAGTGAACTCTAAGAACAGCATTGAAGAGCATACATAGGAAGACAACTGCTTTCTTTGGTAGGTGTTTCAATATTTCCCCAGTTATAAGATCGAAACCAGGTGCCTTCTTGTTACCCAGGTGTTTAATAGTGCTGTACACTTCTTTTGGGGTTATCAGTTTTAACGGTAGTGACAGTTGCTGGTCACTGTTTACAGTTTTATTCACTAGTTCATCAATATCTGGTGCTGCTGAGGCGTTCGGTGTGAAAATGTGACTCAGATGTTGAGCAAATATTTCTGCCTTCTCCTCTGCTTTTTTGGCCCATGAACCTGCTTCTGTTCTTATTGGCGGGATGTGTTTTTGAGGTCTTTTAAATTTTTTCGTAATTTTCCAGAGTGAGTAGTCGGTGCATTTGGAAGCTGTTAGTGATGAAAGTTTTTGTTGCAGTGTGTCGTTTTCATTTTCTTTTATCATAGCATTTAGTTCCTTAGCAGATCTATTGAGCGCAGCCTTATCTATTGCGTGCCTGCTTAGGTGCCATTTCCTTCTTATTCTTCTTTTTTCCTGTACCTTATTTCGGATCTGTAGTGGAGTATTATAGACTTTACTTAATATTGTTAGAGAAGGAGTTGAACGCCAGGCAGATTCTTGAATCTTGTTTGTGATATAGAATGTTGCTTCGTCAATATCTTCAGGCGTTTTTAATTTTACTTTAAGGTCGAGTTCTGTGCATAGGATATCCGTGAATGTAGTCCAATCAGTTTTGTGATTACATAATGTTTCTTGTTGTTCTTTGTATAGAACTGTAGAACTAAAAGTTGCTATTATTGGTGAATGGTCTGAAGAGGAGTCTAGACAGCTTTCCACTTCAAAATAAGTCTGGGAGAATCCTTTTATAATAAAAAAGTCCAACAGGTCTGGGCATTTGTTTTGATCCGTAGGCCAATATGTGGGTTCACCAGTGGATAGCGTGATCAGCTTATATTTATCTATACATTTTTTGAGCTCACGACCCCGGGTGGTGACTAGCCTTGATCCCCATTGTGTATGTTTGCTGTTCCAGTCTCCGCCACTGATATACCTTGGTCCAAGCGTCTCGAAGTACCTATAGAACATAGACTCATCTATAGTGTGTCTCGGTGGACAGTAGACAGCGCTTACATTATAATCTCCAGTTCTATCCTGAACAGTAACCGTGGTAGCTTGAAGGTAGTCTTTCTTGAAGTTGCTATGTAAATGGTGTTTTATGTTACTTTTTATGATTACTGCTGTTCCTCCATGTGAAGTTCCATCAGGGTAATTTGTGGTGTATACTTCGAAGTTTTCCAATTTGAAATCCTTGTTATCATTTAAATGGGTTTCTGATATTAAAACTATATCAATTTTATTTGTGTGGATCAAAATCTTTAACTCATTTTTGTTTGGGGTCAATCCATTTATATTCCATATTCCAATTCTTAACTGAGCCATTATTTGTTACTAATGAGGGCGGTTATGAGACTCATTAATGTCCCCATCTGTTGGATAAGTAGTTCTATTTGTTGTGTTTGCTTATTAATGGTTTGCATTAGTATGGCTTGCCATTCACCATGGCTATGTTCGTTTGTTGATTCTAGATTATTTGGTATATGTTGTTTTTCTCTATTTGTATAATTTTTCTTATGTTTTACTATATCACTATATGAAGCAGTTGCACCTTGATCTCTAGTTAGTTGCTGTTGTATGCCTTGTTCCACACTTACGCTGTATGTTGATGTTGGTAATTCAGGTGTCTTCTCTAGTCCAGTATTGGTTTTCTTGTTAAGGTTCATATTGTCTTGGTTTTGTTTTTTCCTTTTCCGGGTTTGTATTTCACAGTACACTTTGCATCCTTTATAGTTCGCAGGGTGGCTCCCTCCGCATAACGCACACTGTGCAGGTGTATTTTTATCCTTGGTACAATCTTTAGTGCTATGCGGGCCAGCACATTTGACACATCTGCACGGCCGCATACAGTTATTTTTTGTGTGTCCATATTGTTGACATCTGGTACATTGCACGATGGCATTACTCTTCCAGGGTTCCTCTATTTTCACAGATTGATGGTAGATATATTTAATATTCATGGCATTTTTATTTTTCTCATTTGGTTCTAGATTGACATAGAAAACATTACATGGGTCCTTGGTGCCTTTTTTAGTGGCATTGACAATTTCTCCTCGCACTGTATTGCCAGTTTCTTCAACAGCTTTTAATATTTCTGCAAAGGGAGTAGTATGATGTAAATTTTTAATTACAATTTTTTTGCATCTGTCTTCTTTTCTTGTAAAGGTATGACCAATAAGTCCTTTGTTCCTAATATGACTTATTATTTTCTTATAACTCTCCGTAGTAGATGTGGTTACTATTAGTTGATCTTTAGTTACTATCTTGTATGTGTATTCAGTATGGTTGGCCACTTCATTGAGACAGTCTGTGAGTTCCTTTAAGTCCATAATACCATATAAAAATATTGGTGGCGGTTTTGAGGGCCTCTTTGGTTTCCCGCTATTCACAGTTGTGGGTTGATGGTCCTTCTCTACTTCGTCAGTGGGTAGGCTTGAGAATCTATTAGTGGTTTCAATCAGTTCTGCATTTTCGAGGTTGGGCCTGTTCATGTTGAACCTTTGCTGTCGCGCTTCATTTGTTTTTGGTAGTTTATGTGTTGTTATGGCTTGCTCCGGTGAGCGATATCTCTTTTTACTGCACTGTGGCACTTTTTGCCAGGGAACCTTATTGTTTGTTTCTTGTTCTGTGTCATTTCCAGATCTGCTTATCTCACTATCAGTCATTTGTTGTTTGTCAACAAGGTTTTGTGATGTGTTTTGCGAGTGGACTAAAATGCTTTGAGATGGATTTTCTATTGGTGATATTCTTTGTACGTCTCCAGTTGAGTGACTTCGCTGTCGCGATGTTGTATTGAATAGTCCACTATGGAACACTTGTTGGACGTAATGTTTTTTTGTGTTGTTATGCATCGTTTCCGGGTTTGTACTTAGTCCTGGGGTTGTATCCTTATTGAGGTCTATTTGGGTAGTTAATTTAGCCATTTTCCAGGTGTATAATAACAGGCATCATGCACGAAAGTTTTATTCACACACTTTTGCACAATTGTTTTTTGAAGTTTGAGGTTATAATTTTATTGTCCGGCAGTTTACTGTTTTTATACTAAGTAATGTTTTTATATTTATATCACTGTACTAAATTTAGATGTTTTTGCATCTGATTATCACTGTTTAACAGTAAATTTCCACGAAAAAACTCTAATTAACGTAATATTATTCGGAAGTATTTGCTGACGCATTTGCGTTCCGTTTCAGATATTAATTGTGACGTTGACAATATTTTACTGCATTAAGAAGTAACAGAAAAAAAAACAAACGTTTCGCTTATTTTAGTTTTTAAATAAAATTTCATAAATTTATATATTTTTGATAAATTTGTCCAACACTAAATATTTAATTGATAAATATAGGTCAAATTATTTTTTTAGGAAGTCCTGCTATTGAACCAGTGAATGTGCACTCACCTTTGTATGGTGCGACGCCATTTTAACACTGATTTTAAACTTCGGTGTGGCCAGTCCTTAACACAACAAGTACACGGACAGCCCAACAGTTATTTGGCTCGAAGTCGGCGGACAAAATTCAAAATTAGAATTGCAACGGTGGATGCAGTTTATTTAATGCCCCGTTCGCAATATACGGCTCGCTCCCTAGCGAAAATGGAACCATATATTTCGTACAAAGCACCACAGTTAGTGTATTAGCTGAAACAGTATCTAGACCAAGGACCTTAAAATAAATAGCCGGACGGAGCCTCGCCAACAGATAACTGAAGCATTTCTAGTGCGCCCGTTGCTTTGTACTTACGGGCCGTACGCACACATCAACAAGTTCCCGCAGCACGCACTCGTTGACCTGACCAATCAGCGTTAAGCAACCAGCGCACTAGAGGTGCGTCAGTTCTTTGTTAGCGATGCTACGTCCAGCGATTTATTTTAAGGTCCTTGATCTAGACTAGGCATTTTAGGGCTCTTTTGCGCACGCCCGTCTCGCGTAAACGCGACTTTCTGGAACCTGGATACTCCGCGAGATGCCTGAAAGGACGTGTTTGCGTGACAATTATTTGAGGCGTTTAAATGAATTCATTTGACTGCTCTAATATAGACACCGCACTACTTCACCAAGTCCATAACAATTTCTGATGTTGCTGAAATTCTCAAATAGAAATAAGAAAATCATTGCAATTCCCGCATCTGGTTTTGTAATTTTGACAAATTAATTAACGATAAGTGTGTGTTAAGTAACGCGTAGAGTTTTTCTCTAATTTTAAAGGGTAAAAAATTAGGGTTAACAATGTGTGTCTCTTTAGATGTCACTTTAATAATCATCATCATCATCAGCCTATACGTCCCACTGCTGGGCACTTTAATAATATTACATTGTAACTGATGAGAGAATGTTATGTATACAACTTACCTTAAAAGGTTATTACTTAGTTAAATAAAAATTTGTCTCTGTGACACGTAAAAAACCCCGTTTACTCAAGAACGGGTAGTATAAAAATTTACACTCAATAATATTTTCGCCAAAAATTCCATCCAAACAGCTCCAACATACTCTTTCCCACAAACCCTAGGCACTATAAAACTTTGTTTAAACTATATAAATGATACTTACAGCACAAACTTTTACTGTTCTCCTTTTGTATACCGCCGTCCTCTAAAGGGTCCATATAAGTTAAGTATAATAGAGTTATTAGTTTTAATGAAATTTTCAGTGTTGTTTTACCCGCGCGAGCCCAAAATTGATTACCCGTCGCGATCCATTTCAATTTTAGCTGGTTATGATAGGGCAAGGTCAATGAATTGTTAAGTCATGCGGGATCAAGTGAGGTATCCGAAATTTCAATGAAATTTAATCAAGTAGTAAGTTATTTCACGTTATTGCAATAATCAGCCCGAATCCAGTGAAGCGGTTGCCATCACACTTACGACTTACTATAAAAAAACCGGCCAAGTGCGAGTCGGACTCGCCTACCGAGGGTTCCGTACAAATGTTTAGGTACATAATTATATAAGTAGGTACCGTATAAATTTTGATTCTCTTAGTAAATTGAATTTTATGATTAAATTAAAAATTTATAGTTTTCAGATTTTTCCCTATACTTGCAGTATAAGACAGCATTAATTGTCAAAATTTAATAGTTCTATATCATTGTTCAGCCAAAATCTATGAGTATACCGCAAATTCCGTTAAAAACTATAAATGAAGGGTACACGAAAAGAACATTATATAGTCACCTTATTTTGAAAATGAGATTTAAATCTCAAAGTATAGAGCTCCCAATGAACTATAACTTACCATTTGATTACAGGTGACTATATTAAAATAATGTGTATTTTTTCAGGTAATTGTTCACGATGGTTAACTTTCAAACCGCTATAATTCAAAAAGTTACTAAGGTGACTAGACATGTCCTCTCCGTGCACCCTTCAAATAGAAGCAGAAAATCTGCCAATAACACATTAATTGAAACCCAGCACCTAATCCCACCTGCAAACTGAGCAAACATCTGTTTCAAATGGGTATGAAACAAGATCCAGCGTACAGGTTCTGCCAAGAGTTAGAGGAGACTGCCATGCACATCTTTTGCTCATGCGGACCACTCATACGCAAACCAAGTATCCATCTAGGGCGACACATACTGTTTCCGAAAGAGATACAACTACTCACTGCCCAAAGATTCTGCAATTTCCTAGACTCAACGGGCCTCTGCAGTGAAATCTAACAAAAGCGCTGCCACAATAGATCAGTAATGGTCGAAACGGCACATAAAAGGCCCAAAACCCAACAATAATAATGATAATCGCACCTTCAACTCTAATCCAGCGACCGCAGGACGTCTGATCGCGAACTAGATCACCACGAGATGAGCTCATATTGATTTAAAATTATAGATACATTGAGCAAATGCATTGAAAAATCAAATACGATCGACTACAGCTAATGCCGGATTTGAACCCGCACCTCTGTGATTCCGGGACAGCGAGTTATGCAATTTCTCCAATTAGCTTCTGACGTCACCGCACGCAAGTTTTGAATGCATTCGTATCGAGATACTAGCGCCCTCTGTACCATTTTGTTTGAAAGGCTTAGCGCCTTAGCACCACTCTAAGACATGCGCGAACGCAGTGTTCCCACTCCTATTACAGCAGTGACAAGCCAGCGAGAGAGATGGCGCTGTGCACAAGTTAATGAAAGTTAAGTCAATGTATCTATAATTATAATAAAATTGTGGTGTTTCCACATTAAGCTATGAGGATTCAAAATATTTCCAGTAAATATGATGATTCCTTAAAAATAGTGCATTAACTCATATTGATTTGTAAAGGATTTACGCTGACGAAGTAGTCTGGCGCTTCTGCATGCGGCATTGCATCAAGCGGTCCTCAGACGTAGCTCAGAAGCATACTTAATGAGTATATGAGAAAATATTTGCTGCAACACTGAAACAGAGATTAGTTACAAAACTTACAAAGTACAAAACAGTGGTCAGAAACATACATAGACAATTCTACAACAACAAAATAACAAATCAAAATTCAGTGCGCCGATTATGATGACAATAATGCAGAAAACCCATGAACATAAAAAATAAAATATATAAAAGAAAATTTATTTACCAACACAACTACTAGGTACATTACAAAAAAAATATCGGGGGATAATCTTACACAGATCGAACTAGTCCCAAACTAAGCAATAAAAGTAATAAGCAAAGCAAAGCAATGCTATGGGTAATACACGACGATAAACATACTTATATATAGATAAATACATACTTAAATAGACAGAAAACATCCATGACTCAGGAATAAATAAGTATTTGTCCCAGAAATATTTGCCCTTACCAGGATTAAAACCCGGGATCTCTAGTTTCGTAGGCGGTGGCACTTCCACTGAGCTAAACGTGTCGTCAAAGAAAACAATAAGACTTAAACAATAGTGTGGTAAAATGGATTGAGACTCAGTGAAGTAGCTATTTTTCAGTCTCTAACCATAACTTAAATCTACTTAATTCCAGACTTAACTTACCCAAAATGCTGGAATGTGGTCGGAAACATACATAGACAATTTTACAACAACAACATATAACAAATAAAAATTCCGCGTGCCAAAAGGACTAAGCTTGTGCTGCATCGGAGTTGCGACTACGCAGATTATGATGACAATAATGCAGAAAACCCATGAACATACGCAAAATATCGTTAAAAATTACTTATAAATAGAAGCCGAAGATCTTCCAAGAACAAATTAATTGATACCCACCTAATCCTACCTTCAGCTCTAATACAGCGATCGCAGGACATCTGGCCGCGAACTAGGTCACCACGAGATGAGCTCATATTGATTTGTGAAGGATTTACGCTGACGAAGTAGTATAATGGTGCTTCTGCATGTGGCATTGCATCAAGCGGTCCTCAGACATAAACTATTCAAGTCAAGTAGCCAATTAAAGTCAGTTCTTGTCACGCAGCTTATTGTGCAGTGAGTCACACAAACGAAGTAGACTCTTAATCATTTAAAATGAATAACTAAAATGAATGGCCGGACGTAGCCACGCTAACAGATAAGTGCATCTCTACTAAGCCGGACACTTTGTACTTACGAGCGACACGTACTCATCACTATCAATAGCGGGGCGTCCAAAGAACTCGATTCCTACCGGTTTTCCTTAGGCTTGTGTCGGTCAGGACCGAAGAACTAAAAGGAATGAAATCCCACCTCGGACCGATAAGAACTAGTTCTTCTTAAGCGCTCTAAATCGGTCTTCGGTCCTTTAGTTCAGTAGTCGATACGTCGGTACAAATCGGTTGGGAGCGAATAATCGAATGAGTCAAAATCAAATATTCAATAGCTAGCTCCTTTCTTTCCTTCAGATCTCGAATTTGCTCCTGAACTTAAGGAACTAAAAGACCGAACTAGTTCCTTTGACCGATTGACCGAGATCGGAGCGCTCTTTTCAAAGAACGAGCGGGCGCAACTCTAGTTTTCCTAATATCAGGAATTTGAGCACCTTATTCTACAGATCTTAAGAAAAATGTACGCCAAATCTGCACCAGCTTGACCAAGGACACCATTTACGCCACGCCACTGTTAACCAGTCATGTATAATAATGCGGTACCATAGAGCTGCTTTGATGCTACACAGGATGGCCATAGGACCATCTAAATTACATAAGAAACCGACTGTATTTGGGCTCAATTCATTTGTTTTACTGGCAAAAATATACTTGTTTTAAAAATAAAATTTTGACAAACTTATTTAGCATTTACTCTTTCAATTTTCCGGTTTCGGTTCCATTTTCCGTGAAAACAATGTGTAATCTACAAATCCCGGATATAAACCTCGCGAAGTTCCACCCAACTCATTCTAATCATTACAATGTCCCGGAAAGCTCAAAGAAAGGGCTTTGAAATTTAAAGACAAACACAAGTTCGATTCAATTCTTCGCCCTGTTTTGTTGTTTCCTGTCAAGGGTTGAAAATTAAACTTTACAGCGTTTTTCCTTTAAATCTCTGCTTTAGTTTAATTATTCTTCGGATTTTTGCTTTGCATTGCGTTATTGATTGTAACTAGAACACCCGAGCACGCTAGAACATTTTTTTAAATAATAGTTGCACTTTTATTAATTTGTTCATTTCTCAGTTTTATGAGAGATGGGAGTAATGCCTCGGTTATAATTATATAACTATTTGTATTTCATCAGAAAGAAAAGAAGTACTTATCGATGGCAAAAAGCGAGAACGTAGTAACCGCCACTTGGTCAAAAAAATTTTTTTTGCATATTCGGAATCAGCGAATTTTTCTGCGTCGACTGGTCTGGGTCCCATGGCTCTACGACGCTTAGAAAAAACTGGACTACGTTGCAAAACGAATGTATTTTTTTGACGATGCCCACATCTAATTGCTGTAAACATCCAAATAGTAGCAATTTTCTAAACGAGTACATTTACGCTAATTTTGTTTTTTCATAAATCAAAGGGTGTGCCGGTTACAGCGTTGCCGAAATTTTGTTCCGTGGCGGTTACAGCATTTATGCATGTAGTGAAAAAATTACGAACCAAGCTTACTGCAATTATCCTAAAATAAATTATCTATGATTGACGCTTACTACATTTCATTCGAAAATGAATTAACAGCAAGCTACAGTAACGACATTTGAAACACAACGTGAAGTGGGTAGTGCTTGAAGATACAGCAATAAAAATGTGCGCTCGCGGCGATGTGGCTCGTGAATACGACCTGTGATTTAGTCTATCGGCGATCGCCGGAGCGAGTGGGTGTGCGTAGTCTGTGTACTCTGTGTGTCCGTGAAGTGAAATATTTTTATAATTGAGGTGATAGTTGTGTTCAAACAATTGTTTAAGAATTATGTTGAAAACTTATAATATAATAAGTAATACTTACATACAAAACATCTTTTATAGTTAGTGGGTTTAATAGGTAGTGAGTTTTATATCGATAAAAGTTACTTAAAAGACAATTTAATGCCAAAACTGAAGATAAAATGTAGAGAGTTTTAAAGTTTTCACGGGAATATTAAACCTCATTACCTATAATATTTAGTTTTAGCGGATAACAATATTATAGTCTGATTAACCCTAAGAATATTTATGTTTGTTTTTAGCACGATAAGTACAAGGTTGTGATTTTATATGAGAGATTTTATTAGCCTTTTGAAATGTAATAAGCAACGGAGGTTTTAAGTAATTTTCGTAATTATTTATTTATTTATTTAATCTTTATTGCACAATATAAATAGTACAATTGGCGGACTTAATGCCTTAATGCATTCTCTACCAGTCAACCAATCGGCTAAACAGAAACATTGTGTTGGTGCAGGGCCTTTAACGTCAATTGGAAAACTTAAGATAAATTTACAAATATACCTACAATATACATACATACAGTATATACTTACACAAATACAATATTATATAATATACTTACATATACTACTTTACGTACCTTGTGAAAACCTCATGTCGATAATTAGTTTTGGACAGCATTGAAGAGATGCTTGCGCAACATGCGCTTGAATGTGAACTTGCTTTGTGCTTATACAGAGAGAAACGTAATGTTTTTATACAGAGAAATTGAGACTAGATAGTATTTGATTATGTTAAGACGGTAATTGTTGCTTCTGATCTTTTAATTTGTAAGAAACCTGCATTTAAAATTTGGAAACATTTAAAAAAAGTATGTTGATAAAAGTTGATTGATCCTTAAGTCGTTTTATTTTCACAGTTTCTTTTTGCCGGTGGACACTTACCACATTTCAGTTAGTCCTATAAAGAACGTAATGACATTTACGTCAAAATTATTGAATCTTAAAATAAATATGCATCTGGTTACAGCATTTATGCTTTATGGAATAATACCCGTTTCACCATTTTAGTACATTTACTTCTGGCGTTTGCAGCGTTTTCGCGTAACGAAAAAAAGAGTTCAATTGTCGTAACCGCCACTAAGTCGTAAACCAGTCTGTTTTGTTAAATATTAAATATGCCAGTTGAAAGAAAACCATAAGTTATGAATTAGATCCAAATATCAAGCATTTTCGTTCATAAATGAAAGAGTTATGATTTTTTTTCTTGAAATCGAAAAGTTTTTTGGCTCTGGTGTAAAGTTTGCATTTTGGCGGTTACTACGTTCTCGCTTTTTGCCATCGTTATGTTCAATATGAAAATGATTTAATAATAACCGGACAAGAGCGAGTCGAACTCGCCCACCGAGGGTTCCGTACAAATACTTTAAATAAAGACTAATTTTTTTATGATTTAATAACAAATGTATAATTTCGACTAGGGATGTAACGATCTAACGATACATAGTTTTGCCGATACGATACTGATACCGATATATTGTAGTACCTAAATATCGGCGATACCGATACCGATACCGATATCTTAGCTAAATAATGAAGTATGAACTTCAGATACTTGTATGTCCTTATTATACCTAAAACTTGGCTACATTTAACTGAGAGTCAACCAAGCCAAGCCAAGTGTAAAGTAAAAATATTAGAAACATATAGATTGTCAACTCAAAATTTAAAATATTTTTTTAAAAAGAACCAAAGATTTAATTAACTTAGTAATTCTCATTGCACAAGGTAATAGACCAATACATAAAATAAGTCAGTAATTGAAATTACTTTTTGCAGATTTTTTTTCACACAGCAAATTCTTTTCGCGTTCTTCAAATATCGGTTGTATATTATCGGCGATTCCGATATATCGACCGATATATCGGTATCGGTATCGGTATCGTGACATCCCTAGTTTCGACTCTTTCAAGGAAACCAAAATGTTTAGGGTACTTTCCGTATTTGTTCCAGGGTCTTGGATAATTTCTATGTATTTAAATATTATATTTAAATATGTACTGTAACAAAGATAATATTTTACTAAAAGCGAGGACAGCTTACTCCATCCAGCAGCGAGTAGAAGTACTAACCTATTGCACTATTTTCGAGTACAGCTCACTCCATCCAGCGGCAAGTAGAAGTACTATCTTATTGCACTAAACGCGAGTACAGCTCACTCCATCCAGCGGCAAGTAGAAGTACTATCTTATTGCACTACATGCGAGTACAGCTCACTCCATCCAGCGGCAAGTAGAAGTACTATCTTATTGCACTAAACGCGAGTACAGCTCACTCCATCCAGCGGCAAGTAGAAGTACTATCTTATTGCACTAAACGCGAGTACAGCTCACTCCATCCAGCGGCAAGTAGAAGTACTATCTTAAGTGACCCAATATTCCATAGATGGCGCTGGCGTTGAAATAGATCACGCGAACGGTTGTCTAACGTAGAAAATATAAGTAGGCTTAAGAATTTCAAGTATAATGTTGTTTGATCTCATAATCTACTAGATGGCGTTGGCATCGAATTACATCACGCTAACGTTTGTCTAACTCAGAATACATAAATAGCTTAAGTGATTTTTGCTTTATATCTTAGTTCGATACACAAGTTCACATAAGGACAGGATGACCCGAGTCATCCTTCCCGCTGGTCCGTTGCTCACTCTGAGCAATCAGCGTAAAGTCAAGGTGGCCCTGGCCAAACGACCTGGTTCGACTCCAGGCGTGAAGCCCCCACCTAGCCCGACTCCTATCGTGGTAAGCCGGGACCGGTGACCTGGTTCGACTCCAGGCACCCCCCGGCACATACCCAGTCCGATGTCGGCCGTGTGTAAGGCACACGGTCGGACGCCCTTGGGTGGTCTGGCCAAGCGAACTGGTTCGAGCCCAGTGACCGCAACGGCCAACCACCCGGCCCGACAATCACAATGCCCGAAAGTGGGTTGTGAGTTTGTCAGGTTTAAAAAAAAAAAAAAAAAAAAAAAAAAAAAAAAAAAAAAAAAAAAAAAAAAATGCTTTATATCGACTCTCATCTAGCGAATCTCTACGAGTACCAGTGAAGTCTTGGTAACCCAGACCGAACTCGGAGCCATATTGAGGAGCCTTAGGGAATTAGGTAGCTAGATAGTTTATCGACAATTCAGCGCCCCAGAAAGGAGTACCAACTAACTGGCTTTGGTAGCCCAAGTCAGTAGTTCGGAGCCCTACTTGGTAGCTGTTATATTTGTAACGTAGTTAGGTTATTTGGTCGTAATAAAGTCCAAGTTTCGTTATACGCTCGTTTCTCTCGACGTCCGAGTTCCCGCCGTTACAGTACATAATATAAAACAATAATTGCTTAGTTTGGTTGAGACTAGATTGATTTGTGCAAGACGGTCCTAAATATTTATTTCAGTAGGTATGTAGAAACATTATATACTTATTAAACGGAAATATATTTTCAAAATATCAAGACTAATTAATCTTCTTTCTTGTGATGTTGCCATGTGTATATTTTTTAATTAAATCTTTTTTTGCCTCTGCAATTTTAACGTAGTCGCACTCTAGAAGCATTTATAGCAACGTCACTAATATTTGTATTCATCGGCGGCAAATGACACGCACGCAGTATGGAGTTGATCCTCTGTGCGTCATGAACAAATATTGTGAATAGCAACCTCTATTTGTTTCCAATAGCACCATCGATATACGTTGTCTTTAGGTAATATAAATGAACTAATGACAAAATAGATCGTTTGAATTTTATTGATATACAGATTAAACTTGACGTTTCTTGACGTTTTGATAAAACACGACGCCAAATTGTGTCTCTATGTGTGCTTCGTACCTTAGACTTGAAGAAAGCCTTCGATACCGTCAAGTGATGGAATCTGTTGCAGGTCCTGACAGAAATGGGTATACCACAACACCTTGTTACACCTCAACAGACGTCTGTATGAAGATGGCACCGCCGCAGTCCAAATTGACGGTATTGACACCGAAGCTTTCAAAACGCAAGCCGGCGTTAGACAAGGCTGCATATTGTCCCCCCTACTGTTTAATATGTACACAGAATACTTAATGCGGATAGTTCTCGAAGATTGGGACAAGGGAATATCTGCGGCAGGTCGAAAAATAAGATAAGCAGATGATGCCAACCTCCTGGCGTCAACCAAATACGACATTCAGACCCTTCTTAGTCACCTGGAGACCACAGCATTGGATTTCGGACTCCCAATCAACCGTAAGAACACTAAAATGATGATTGTAGACCGTGTTAACGACAACCAACCGGACGTCCAAAATATAGCGGCATGCGAGGTAGTTAAGAGCTACGTATATCTGGGCTCCACAATAACCAATGCTGGAGGGTGCGAGGATGAGATCAGAAGACGTTGCGCCGTGACTAGATCCTCAGTATATTTATATTTTTACTACGTAACCGTTAAAGAATACAAAAGTCACACGGTCACACGAAGACACGTTCTCGAAACCTAGAGAGTGTGGAGTGTTGACCTCTTAAAGTGAGGGTCATGTCATTTTTGCGTATAGATGTTAGCAAATAAAGATAAATCAATTCTCGGAGATATAAGAGGGTCCTCCTTGTTTGCTTACTTCGACTTTTCCTGTCGTGACAGGGGTTATTTTAAGCATTTCGGTAAATATTTTATGTGGGAGGAGTTTTCAAGTGATTTGGAGTTTTGAGGTGTTAGATGTGTTTTTTTAGGAAAAAAGATCGACTGTTTTGTTTGATTTTTAGGGTTCCGTATCTCAAAAGGAAAAAAGAAACCCTTATAAGATTACTTTGTTGTCCGTCTGTCAAGACCCTTTATCCCGGGAATGCGTGGAATTATCGAGTTGAAATTAAAACCATATACTCAGGTTTATGATCCCTTGAAGCTGTGTAAAAATCAAACTTCTAAGTTAACGTAAAAAAAGCTATCGCCCCCATGAGAGTCATGAGAAGTCAAGTCTGAGTTTGTCCTTTACGAACGACGAGGTTCTTTACTAACTGTTATTATTACGTTATACAATCACGGGTCAAAATATGTTAGAGCCGAGATTGACGACAGTTCTAAATTACCCTAGGAGTGTCATAAAAATCTCCATCTCACAGTAAGACCCGAAACGTAATCCTTAACTTCATTTCGTATATTGAATGCTGTGTATTTGATTTGCGTTCGCATTTTATATGCGAATTTCATCAGTTTACGACGTTTTACACGGCATATGAGTACATTGTATGGATATTTGATGCCGTATTACCTTGCAAAAATGTCTGTTGAATAATGGCATTTATTTTAGAACAACGGTGGTTGGCTTTATTTCATGATAGGTAGGAAGAGAGTGATAGTATCTCTTCCTACTCACAGTAGTAGGTAATAGTAAAAAATAGACTTTACTTAGGCAATCAAAATTAATAAATGTCTTACTTACCACACCGTACCTACTAGCAAAGTTTGCATGTTTGCCTTTTACAAGCAACATATTTCTTTAAGCGTTGCGCAAACACTGCAGTGGTACATAGATAAGCATACAGATAAAATGTATTTATTACCTGTAATGAAACTTTTATTATGCATTACTTTGTATCGTTTTATTTGTTTGTTACTTATATCTCAATATAACAGTACCTACTATTCTTATTAATATTGTGAACTGAGTGATTATAATCATAATGTGATGAGTTTAAGATTCAAGTGAACGTGATGATTGATGGATTGATATTGATACCTATAGAAATCTTATATTATTAAGAACCTTTGCGTGTTCTATATGTTTTTGCAAAATTCTGACTTAATGAAAAAAATATATTAAAATAACTTATTTGTGTAAGTCAAGATGTGTGCTAAAGAACGTAAAAGTTTCTGGAAAATACCAACATTCAGGCAGGTGAGATGACTGTTAATGGTAGTTCCAACATAAGTAATAGAATTTTAGTTTAAGAAAAGTCACAGAAAGGTAATATAGAAGCATTCAAAGCGTTACATGGTAGTTAGCCACCTTGTAAATCACATATCTCAAATCTATAAGGTACATGAACGTTTAGCTAAAACCAACCACATGGCAATGTGCCGTAATTTAAATGCATTAATAAAATTAAAACTGAATCGAGTTAATCGCTATTGTCAAAGTTACCCCTCCGGGCAAAAGCACCCCGACCTTACGGTACCAATTTTTTGGAATTGTTTAAAGGCCTTAGTCTTATCACAAAACTTTATTTAGATACGGGCTTATTTAATATAATACAATACACTATACTGCACACTTAACGCCTATGGATATTCCGTGAACTGGTGATAGACGGCAATTACATCTATCAAATTAATTTTATATAGATTTTGTAAAAAACCTCACCATTTTTGATAATATATTTACCCTTTTTATTTGTTTCTCAAATTTGATGTCCTCGCTAGATTTTTTTTATCATTTATTGTCTTGCGTCAAAATATTACGAAATAAATGTGTTATTAGCTATACAATAAATAGCATTAGAGTATAGCACCTATGTAACTACATATTAACATTAAAATAAGTCTGAAATTGTTACCAACACATTAATCCTTGTTGGTAGAACAAAAAACTAACTATTCTATTTCTTTCACCAGACTTTTGTAATCATCGGCCTGATATCTATGATGTTCTCGGTTGGCATAGCCGTCGGGACAGCTACTGTGTTGCTGCCGCAACTGGAAAAAAACAAAGATGAAATACGTGTAGACGAGACCATGGCTTCTTGGATTTGTAAGTGTTTAAGTGATTAAAAGTAGACTTGTCTTTTTTTAAGCCCCCTCTAACCCTAAATAAGAAAGAATAATTAAAACATATTACCCATGTGGATAAAGCCGCAGGTGAATGTTAATAATGTAGCACGAAAATGTCTTATTAAAATTGATAAATAGGCCAGTGGAAATCGACGCGTTAAAATGCTAAAATCGCAAAGCATGATGTAGTTCTGATTTTTTGTTATGTTGTTTGGACCCGTTAGGGTAGTGTGAATCTGATTTTGCACGTTCTAAAAAGTTGGTATACGCGCAAAAGTACGCCATTTTTGAAGTTTTTTTTTGGATTTCTGCTCGTGATTCATGTTTCGCGATTTTAATGTTAATTTCCACTGGCCTAAAAGATAAATAATCAAACTTAACGATTCATAAAAGCTCTTCTTTTCAGACTCTGTGCAAGGATTGGGATCTGTGCCAGTAGTTCTAATAATGCCATATTTAAATCAGTTAAAAGGATACAAAATCACAGTTGCATTATACTGCACTCCGATAATTATATCTTATATTTTGCAATATTTTGCCTCCAATGCCATTCATTTGTTATTGGCAGCCATTTTACAAGGTATGTCATGGGGAGGTAATTTTTGCGTTGGAATTTTAGGGATAACCGAATACGCAGAACCAAGATTAAGAAGTTTTTTCCTTGTCATGAAAAGTGCCGCTTATTTCTGGGGTATTTGGATAGCTAACATAATGGGAACATTTTTTCATTGGAGATATATTCCTGTATTAGCAATATTGCCATGTTTGTTTACATTGTTTTCGTGCTATTTTTGGCCTGAGGGTCCTTATTGGTTAGCAAGTAAGGGCAGGATCGAAGAGTGTAAGGAGTCATTTCTGTGGCTTCGAGGACCTGGCAACGGCACTAAAGAACTAGAATCCATTATTAAATCTCAAACTAAACCGCAGCAAACTATTAAACCACACAAAACTATTAAAACAACAAATTTGCTGACAAGGATGAAGAAAATCGCCTTTTTACGTCAATTTTACATGCCAATGTTTGTAAACTGTATATTGTATTGTTCGTATTCCTTTACTGGCAAAATGGTCTTTGCAATTTATGCACTTGTTATCATAAAAGATATTACTCATAGTGAGTCGTCGGCGTATGCCGGAATGCTAATAATTGATGCTGTTACCGTAATAGGCATGTATGTTGGCAGCTATGTAGCGATGAAAGTGAGACGAAGAAGTATGTTATTAGTTACATCAGCCATTACTATTATTTTTCTATACATCTTGTCAGTATATTTGTCTTTGGTAGAATATCAGGTTATCGTTCAAAATAATATTTTATCAATTACATTTCTTATAATATATTCTTTCTCTGTTAGCTGGGGCCCGATGGTGCTTAGCACATCATTCACGTCCGAAATAACACCAATGAGATTTAAATCTTTTGTCGTATCCGTGTGCTCGGTCGTTTTCTTTTTATTACAAACAGTTTCTTTAACAGTTGCTCCGGTTTTGTTTACTAATATTGGCATGCATGGCACTTTTGGTGTTTACGGTACATTGACATTAATGTGTTGGTTATATTTGTACATTTATTTGCCTGAAACCAGTAACAAAACGCTACAGGAATTAGAAACGTATTTTGTAAAAGTTAAAAACGGAGAAGATCGTTATGAAAACCGAAATGATGGCACATTACTAACGAGATATTGACATTATACTTTGCAGTTTTATTCATATAAAAATCGTCATGAACATAACAAATAACACATTATAAACAATTTCCAATTATTATAAATTGCAAACTAAACTACAAGAATACATATTTAAAATATTTCATCTAAATTTTCGCTGTACAAATGTATACTGAAACAGTTTTTGGAAAGGAAATAGAAAATTTTTCATTCTGTAATTGGGTGGATTTCGCCATACAAATTTTTATGCCAAACATTTAGTTTGGCATACAAATGTCGCGGACGAAAATCCACCCATTCTATTTTTTGTCTACTTTACTTTTAGTGTCTCAAGAAAATAAAGTTAGATTTTTTGGAGTGTTTTTAATTTATTTCATTGCATATTTGAGAAATGCACTATACATACCTCGGCGAGAAATGGGGTTGCCAGCCTCGTAACTATCTGGCCTTGCGTTCCGCTCGGCCATCTATATGTACTCGGCCGGCAACCCCTTACTTCCCGGCCTCTGTAGTAATGTACTTTTATGGCACAATTACAAAACATGACATGACAGGTAATCTTACCCCTTAAAGGCGTGTTGTGGATGTAACAATGCCATTTTAAGAATTAAAATGTGATGACTGTGAATGTGTGACATTTAAAACCTAGAAAGAATCCTTTTACACAATGTCACTAATGTATGTCAAATCAATAAAAAAATATTAATAGTCACGTTTTGAATGTAATGTGTAATGGTCTACAACGTAAAACGCAATATAGTTTCACTTTATTACATTCAATGACATAGTTTGCTAAACTTCAATTGACAATATTGATGTATTAATGAAAAATCTGTGGATTTAAATTATTACTTTGCGACTTTTATGTGATTTCAATATTACCCAAGTAGCAAAAATATGTTATATAGAGGTTTATAAAGAAAATATAATTATTCTTATAAAAACCATATAAACTTTAATAAGGGTGGAATTGGGCCCAAATTATAAGAAATTAACCCTTATGATTACCATATTCCAGCTTTATTATTTACTATTTTATTTGATACCAGATGTGTAACGGTTAGCAATAAGTGTAATTCCCTTATAATTGCCAATTGTAATTCGTTTATATGTTCATAGTCCTTATAATTGAAACTTATAAAGCTTGCGTAAGAAGAATGAACTTGCAATGAATTGGTCCACGGCACTGTGTACCAGGAAAAGTGGAATCCACTCTTTCGAGGGAACCTTGCACGGCTAGTAAAGCAAATCTCAGAGGTGAGTATTTTAGGCCACCCTTGGAGTGAGAAAGGCACTTATATTTGATTAAAGGGCGCCAAGTAACTTTCTCAACAAACAAATGATATATTTAAATGAAACACATCACGGTATTCTACTAAATTACTTTTATTTACTTTAAAGAAAAGAGTAGGTGTCTTATTGACATTCTACAAGGTAATTAAGGGTTGGATTACAAGGTAGTTTCTCAAAATGGATGATAGAATTCCGGGGAACTTAAATTTAACAATACCTATTTATATCTATTGCTCCTACATCATATTAGAAGAATTATTAAGTACATATAGTTCATTAGAGCATCACACACTCCCACTGTGAAAAAGGTGACGAGTGCCGCCCCACGAGTATGCCGATCCTGACTCGTGGTTAACACGTTCTCAGTCCTCTTCACCGCAGCGGTAGCAAGAGATGACTCACGGTTATAGTATAACAAAAGTGTTCATTACCTCTTTCTGAGAATGAGTATACTCCCGATTAAGATACGGGTTGAAAGATTTACCGGAAAGTCATATTTGACAGGCTGTCGAGAAAACCAGGCTATCTAGAAAACCAGGCTGTCCAGAAAACTAGGCTGTCTAGAAAACTAAGCTGTATAGAAAACTAGGCTGTCTAGAAGACCAGGCTGTCTAGAAGACCAGGCTGTCTAGAAGACTAGGCTGTCTAGAAGACTAGGCTGTCTAGAAGACCCTGTAACAAAATATTTCTAGTTAATGATTTGGAATTTTTGTTACAGTTATTGTATAAGAGATAATTTCCAATCACGAATGTAGTTAAACGTGTGGAGTGAATGTGGAGAGCTTACCAGAGTTAACTGGGTCTTCCGTGGTGATGTATTTCTTCATATACGTGGCAGCGTCATGCAATTGCGAAAGTGGAACGGTCAGCTGTCGGAATTAAATGATTACGAGTTAACACAAGAATACAACCAGAATATAATGCGAATTGAAGACGACGACGGCATGAAAACATGAGTACTCACCAAAAAAAATTCAATAGGTTGGAGGCATTACGCCATGTTAATGCGAAGCTAAATTATTAAAGACATGGCCCGAAGCTGAAACAAATATCCGAAATCACATTAGTGATACAGTACGGAGATACGAAGTTATTCGTTTTTGGTATAATAAACTCACCCATGAGGCCCAAAATGAGATTCCTTAAAGTATTATTCAAGCGCTCACATTCTCGCTGGATTTCGAGACGAATCTGACGCGACACATTTGATATCATCTTGTAAACAGATTTTTACACCTAGCAACATCGGCTGCTCTCAGAAAATAATATTTTAATTTACTGAATTTAAAATAAATATGAGAAAAACCCTTAAGGTAGATGAACAATACCCAAAAATTACCCAACTACGCTTTTCGACCTTTTATAGGAAAAGAAAACTTAATTCGGTCTTAATTACTGTTATGGTGTGACCATGTATTGACTAACTTCTGAATGCAGGACGCGACGTTTCGTTACTTGCCCAAAGAGAATTCCAAACAACGAATTACTCACTCCATGAACTATGACAAAAAGAAACAGATATACTATCGAAGAACAATTACGAAGTAGTCTTTAGAATTAAAATATTTGGTATAATATTTAAAAGTTATTTTGCTTCATAAAATTATTTAATGACGTAGGATGACAGGTATGCATAAGCAGTGGAACGAAACGTAAGAATTTAGTTGTCAATCTTTATTCGGGTCGATACTCAGATAATCTTTGATTATTATTAAGAATTAGTATATTAAAGTGTTTAATAGTGTTTAATAATGAAAATAAGTGGAATTGCACGTATGAGTGATGTTCACAATGAGCTAAAAGTATGCCAAAGGCTGTGTGGAATGTTTTTTTCTACGCCGGTACCGCGCTGAGATTAAAGGTAAATTTATTACGCATTTGAATGTATTCTAGTTCCAACTATGAATTAAATCGAGAAAGGATGATTACTACTATGTTATTCAATAGGTATCCACCAGAATTCTGCTATTTACGTATGATAAAAATCTAAGTGAAAGTTACTATCAAAGGCTAGACATTGTATATAAAAATGCCTACTGTTCATAGTCCAAAGTGTTACAGTTCATCTTTAGTTGGGTTAAAAAAAAATTAAAAATTTTAATTTTTAATTTTTTTTTTTTGATAAAAAGTTACCAAAACAAAATTACTTGAGTTTTAAATAAAGTAGAATAAGGTGGGTAGAGGACTACCAGTAAACTATAAGGAAATGACTATTGAAAAGCCATATTATAAACTATTATACCTATGGATGCATTAACGAATGCTAATCATAACTAAGGGAAAGCATGCAAGAGTGAATAAAGAGTATTCTCTTCTAGAACTATTTTTTTTTTTTTTTACAACTATGGTATATATTATCTATTCAGTTTAATATCTATGCAGTTTATCATCTATGTGTTTTTACTCATTAGGTGTTTACTAACTATGCCGGCTTTTAAAACTAATGGATCGATCCCTAAACTACTGAGTTCCTATATTTAGGTTTTATTCTAACATGCTATTACTAAAAATGGCATTGTGCTTTTCCTTTATTAAAGCATGCCTTTCTATTTACAGACGAGGTAGCCTGAAGAAAAGCTAGCTTAACAAGCGAATTCTCCAAGACTAGATCTCTACACTGAATTACCATTCTTCGTGTGAAGACATATGCCTAAATAGTTATTTTATTTCTACGTTTCATGACGCATTGGTTTTTTTACTGTAATGTCATGTTAACATGTATTAATAAATAAATAAATAAATAATATGGTTGACTGGAAGAAAAGGTTTTCTACAAGTCCTTCTTTCAGTGTGGTTCCCTTTACAGTAGTGTTAACTATGACTAGTTGTCTAGTTTTCACTTAAAGGGTTTGTTTAATAGGAAAGTGTATCGCCCGAAAGCAGATATTTTGGTATTAACCAATTGAATATCTTGTCTTTATTAGGACAAAAATGTAAGTGAAAGAATTTATTGCTAGAGGGGAGCAAATATTTAAGAATTAAATAAGTAAGGATTTTGTCTTTATTAGGACAAAAGAATGAGAGTGAACAGTCCGATCGCTACTGAACACAATTCAGATAAAAGATAAGAGACGATATGTCACACAGCGGCAAAGTCGCAAAACATCCTTAAGCAGGAGCGGCTTCTCCTGGACGGACTATATCCTTTATGTGGAAGTTACCTAAGAGTTTACCTCCTAAAGATTTTAAAGTATAGACCAGTGGTCCTAGTTTTTTGTGTATAACACATTTTTCATAACGAGGTCCTAATTTTGCCGAGAAATGTTTGGCAGCATTGGACAAATGGAAACACTTCTTGTAAACAAATTGGCCTTCTTCTAATTCTACAGGACGTTTCCTGAGGTTATAATACCTAGCATTACGTTCATGCGAAGCGTGAAGTGAGTTACGCACCTTTTGAAACACAGTTTTAAGCTCTTTAAGTTTGTCAACGAAATTCAAAGTACTACTTAGGTCGAGAGCTTTCTGATCAACAGGGCCGTCATCATTATATAAAGAACCATCCAGCACCATTTCGCGACCGTGAGTTAGAAAGTAAGGGGTATGCTTAGTGCCTTCATGCGTGGCTGTATTGAGAGCACACTGGATTTCGGCTACATACTTATCCCAGGTTCTGTGATCGGAACGTACGTACGAAGCTATGGTACGAACCAATTCACGGTTTACACGCTCGGTTTGACAAACTTGCGGGTGATATCTAGGATTATAGAATAGGTGAGGGACACTGTATTTAAGAATAAGGTCTCTGAAAGCTTTTGAAGTGAATTGAACTCCATTATCACAATGAATATATTTAGGTACTCCATGAACAAGAAAGATTCCTTTTTCCATACACTTAACTATCGCATTGGCAGTTATCGTGCGCAGTGGAAATAAAGTAACATACTTACTGAAATAGTCAGTACACACAAAGAGGTATTGGTTTCTCAAATAAGAAGGAGGGAATGGACCGAGAATGTCACAAGAAATTGCTTCGCCTGGTGACGATACACGTCTGGGATTACCCATGTAACCAGGTCGAGCTAGATTTACTGGTTTATAAGTTTTACAAATTTCGCAAGAATCTACATAGTCCTTGACATCTTGAAAGAGAGTTGGCCAGTAATAGAAACTAGCTATTTTAGAGTGCGTCTTGGCCACGCCAAAATGACCAGCAGCAACATCATCATGGTACTTGGAAAGAATATCCTTCCGCTCCTCATAAGGTAGTACCAACTTCCAGTCGAATTGATCTGTTAGTCGATATTTGTTCTTAGAGTAACGAAATAGTTTATCATTTTCAATTTTAAAGTTAGGATAGAGAGTTGGTTTCTCAGAAACATTTTTATATAAGTCCACATACCAAGGATCTTGAATAGAGTCATCGTCTATTGCACTAATTTGGATACGAGATAGACAGTCAGGTATAATGTGTTCCTTCCCTTTTCGATGAATGATCTCAAAACTAAATTGACTCAATCTGCAGGCCCATCTGTTCAGACGACCAGTAGGATTTTTTAAGTAAGCGAACCACTTCAAGGACGCGTGATCAGTGACAATATAGCACTTTCTACACTCTACATACGCACGGTACTGTTCTAAGGCGTAAATTACACTTAAAAGTTCGCGCTCCGTGGCTCCGTAGTTAGATTCCGCTTTATTAAGCGTACGGCTACAATAGGCAATTGGGTGGTCGACTCCATCATGCTTCTGAGTTAGAACTGCTCCGATGGCATAGGAAGAGGCGTCTGTATGTATATAGAAGGGTTCTTTAAAGTTGGGACACTTCAGAATAGGTGCCGAGATAAGGGCAGATTTGAGTAAGTTGAAAGATTCGTCAGCTTCATCAGACCATACGAATTTTACTTTCTTGCTCGTTAAGCGAGACAAAGGTCGTGCTATTTTAGAAAAGTTATTAATAAATCGTCTGTACCAACCGCACATTCCTAGAAAACGCTTGATACCTCTGGCATCTTCAGGAATGGGAAAATTTAGAATAACTTCAACCTTAGAAGGGTCAGTACGAAGACCGTATCTGTCTACCAAGTATCCGAGATATTTGAGTTCGCTGCGACAGAATAAAGATTTTTTCATGTTAATAGTAAGGTTTGCAGCCTTAAGCTTTTCAAAAACCGCTTTGAGTAGACGTAAATGTTCACTAAAATCAGAAGTACAGATGATAATATCATCTACATAACAGAATACCTTATTATCAAATTCTGCGGTAAAAAGGTTGTCCATTAGACGTTGCATAGTGGCACTAGCACCAACTAAGCCGAAGCACATTCGATTATAATGGAAAAGACCTTTACCAGGTACTGTAAAACTAGTTTTCTCTTTAGAATCCGTACTAAGTGGAATTTGATGATAAGCTGCGCTTAAATCAAGAGATGTTAAGTATTTAGCTTCGCGTAAATTGTCTAAAATATAGTTTACATAAGGTAGAGGATAAGCATCTGCCTTGGAGACCGAGTTTACTTTACGGCTGTCCAAGCATAGTCTCATATCACCGTTAGGCTTTTCCACCATCACAACAGGTGAGTTCCAGGGAGAGTGTGAAGGTTCTACGATGCCTGCTTGCAACATGCGATCTACTTCCTTTTCCAAAGCGATCTGCTTATCTGGACTTAAACGGTAGTATTTCTGTTTAATGGGAGAGGCATCTCCAGTATTTATAATATGTTCAATTAGATGAGTTTTGCCTAAACCAACCTTCTCAGTATCTATTTGATCAAAGAGTGATTTTACCTTTTCTAATTCATACTGTTGGTTTGACGTTAAAGATTCTAAATTGTGTAAGCCAGTTTCAGAAGGAACAGCCGAGAGACTGTCTAAGTTTTTATCAGTAGTAGAGTTTAAAATTAAATTAGGAACTAATTTAAATGTTTTCCAGAAGTCTAATCCGAGGATAATTGGAGTTGAAATTTCAGGTTGAATATTGAAATGTATAAGCTGTACGGTATTGTCATAACGAACTGGTACAGTCATATATTCAGAACATACTAGCTGTTGGCCGTTAGCTACACGAATCCTAACAGGAGTTTTATGATTGTTAATAGGTATGCCAGCAGAAGCTAAAACCAGGTGGCTGTTGGCTCCTAAAAACGAGGAACAAGCTCCACTATCTAACATAGCTTTAACCTGTAAGCCTAATACGTCTAGAAGTATATAAAGTCTATTATCTCCCCGTGGAGGATTAAAATAAATTGTCTTTTCTGCTTGTAAGGGAGCAGAAGGTAAAGTAGATGTTTTGTTAGAAAAGACAAGGCTATCTAGTTTTTTGGAACAGAGGAACATTTAGTACAATCGGGGGTGCGTACTCCTTTTTCACCACACCTGAAGCACACAATCTCTCTGGACGTTTTACAGAAACCAGTAGAATGGTTTGTCATGCCACAACGGAAACATGACTTTTTAGTAGTAACCGGGGCTACGGAAGCTACAAAGTGTCGAGATAGAGGTTTATCCTGTGTCCTAAATGGATTTTTATTACGCTCGTGATAGTCACGGGTCTGAGCGGTATACTTCTCACTAGATCTCGAGGAACCAGGTTCACAGAATTGTTTTGCCTTGACTTGAGCTAATTCAATGCGTTTACAAAGAGATTTCAATTGTTCAATCGTTGTAATGTCTTGCAGAGCAAGATCCCTTGAATATTCAGGTCGAATGTTCCTACTAAGAATGTCCAATTTTTCAGATTCAGGAATGTCCTTACTAAGACGTTCAAACATCCCTAATACCGTAGAAACGAAAAACACAATAGTTTCAGATTTTGCCTGGGTCCGAGAACGTATCTCCTTTAATAAGAGGTGATCCAGATCAGGAATATCGAAGTCGTCCTTAAGAGCTGCTACGACTCCCTTATACGAGGTAAATTTAGAGCGATTAGCGCGGAACCACGACAAAGCAGGTCCTTCAAGTATCTCGGGAAAACCACGCAAAATCTGTGCTTCGGAAAGATTCCTAGCTAAACGAAGCTCTTCGAGACGTGCCACAAAAGTACGGGCACATGTGTCACCTTTAAATTTTAAGTTAAGAGAATTTATATTAAAAGTCTTTTCCGGTGTGTATATCACTTTCTTAATAACACGAGTTTCAGTTTGAACTGAGTCTTGATCATCGTCTGATCCAGACGGTGAAGAAACATTTTCTTGAATTTTTGTCAACATGGTTACAATTCTACCTTTAAGAGAACAAACTTCCTCAGATCTATCACCAAGACGAGTAAGACGGCACAGAAGGTAACGACAACGTGAGCTTAACCGATCCGCTGCAGCATCTGAAAGATCATCCTCAGCCTTCTGTTCGAGTTCCGCAACCTTACGTTGACATAACTCTACCTCCGAGGTAACATCGCTTGGTACTAATTCCGGGACCAGTAAACTACCCCTTTTGAACCAGCTTTGAAGTTTGTTTGAGAGCCTCACACAGACTAGTACGACGAGAGAGAGGATTGATGGGAAGTTTCCTTATCGAAAGTTCATGAGTTATTTCGTCTTTGTGTAAGTGTGTTAATTTACAACCAGCCTCTTCGAAGTCCATGTTGAAAGAAAAAAACCAAAAGTGTTTTCAAAGAACTAGTGTGTAGTCAGTTTAATGAACAAAGTGTGTCAATATGTTTAAAAGTTAAATTAATATTGTTATTTTAAATTCCAAATCACTTTACAATATCGATGAACAAGCACGGTTACCTTAAAGAAGTATTTTGTAAGTCCGGTGATAAAATGACACAGTATGTGTAACCAGAAGTAAGTATTACCAGTTTAAGTCACTATGTGTTGAAATATAAACCAAGATTTATTTAGTTTATTAGCTAAAAATATTTTTAGTTTATTTTAAGATGACTGTACGTCAGGTGGTGTATAGTTTTATATGCTCAAGGCTTTTAAGAAGTCTTAAGTTTGTAAGCTTAAAATCTTAAATAATTTTAAATTTACAAACCCAAAGCTTAAAGTATATATTTTATTTTTATTGTGTGTGCACAAGGCTTTTAAGAAATCTTAAGATTGTAAGCCTAAAGCATCAAATAGTTTTAGGGTTACAAACCTAAAGCTTTAAATAGTTTTTAAGAATTAAAGTGTAAGTTTTATTAAACACTTCTTAAAAATAAACTTAACCTATTGAATTTGCATGACCGTTCCTTAATTAAAGTTTAAATTTATACTATCATCTAAATATATCATTCTCCAAAGCCAAACGTTGGGCATCGCCACTGCAATGAATTGGTCCACGGCACTGTGTACCAGGAAAAGTGGAATCCACTCTTTCGAGGGAACCTTGCACGGCTAGTAAAGCAAATCTCAGAGGTGAGTATTTTAGGCCACCCTTGGAGTGAGAAAGGCACTTATATTTGATTAAAGGGCGCCAAGTAACTTTCTCAACAAACAAATGATATATTTAAATGAAACACA
Organism: Eudemis profundana; assembly: GCA_947034925.1. Taxonomy (NCBI): domain Eukaryota; kingdom Metazoa; phylum Arthropoda; class Insecta; order Lepidoptera; family Tortricidae; genus Eudemis; species Eudemis profundana. The sequence continues at coordinate 4,157,346 of OX344808.1, forward strand.
TCACGGTATTCTACTAAATTACTTTTATTTACTTTAAAGAAAAGAGTAGGTGTCTTATTGACATTCTACAAGGTAATTAAGGGTTGGATTACAAGGTAGTTTCTCAAAATGGATGATAGAATTCCGGGGAACTTAAATTTAACAATACCTATTTATATCTATTGCTCCTACATCATATTAGAAGAATTATTAAGTACATATAGTTCATTAGAGCATCACACACTCCCACTGTGAAAAAGGTGACGAGTGCCGCCCCACGAGTATGCCGATCCTGACTCGTGGTTAACACGTTCTCAGTCCTCTTCACCGCAGCGGTAGCAAGAGATGACTCACGGTTATAGTATAACAAAAGTGTTCATTACCTCTTTCTGAGAATGAGTATACTCCCGATTAAGATACGGGTTGAAAGATTTACCGGAAAGTCATATTTGACAGGCTGTCGAGAAAACCAGGCTATCTAGAAAACCAGGCTGTCCAGAAAACTAGGCTGTCTAGAAAACTAAGCTGTATAGAAAACTAGGCTGTCTAGAAGACCAGGCTGTCTAGAAGACCAGGCTGTCTAGAAGACTAGGCTGTCTAGAAGACTAGGCTGTCTAGAAGACCCTGTAACAAAATATTTCTAGTTAATGATTTGGAATTTTTGTTACAGTTATTGTATAAGAGATAATTTCCAATCACGAATGTAGTTAAACGTGTGGAGTGAATGTGGAGAGCTTACCAGAGTTAACTGGGTCTTCCGTGGTGATGTATTTCTTCATATACGTGGCAGCGTCATGCAATTGCGAAAGTGGAACGGTCAGCTGTCGGAATTAAATGATTACGAGTTAACACAAGAATACAACCAGAATATAATGCGAATTGAAGACGACGACGGCATGAAAACATGAGTACTCACCAAAAAAAATTCAATAGGTTGGAGGCATTACGCCATGTTAATGCGAAGCTAAATTATTAAAGACATGGCCCGAAGCTGAAACAAATATCCGAAATCACATTAGTGATACAGTACGGAGATACGAAGTTATTCGTTTTTGGTATAATAAACTCACCCATGAGGCCCAAAATGAGATTCCTTAAAGTATTATTCAAGCGCTCACATTCTCGCTGGATTTCGAGACGAATCTGACGCGACACATTTGATATCATCTTGTAAACAGATTTTTACACCTAGCAACATCGGCTGCTCTCAGAAAATAATATTTTAATTTACTGAATTTAAAATAAATATGAGAAAAACCCTTAAGGTAGATGAACAATACCCAAAAATTACCCAACTACGCTTTTCGACCTTTTATAGGAAAAGAAAACTTAATTCGGTCTTAATTACTGTTATGGTGTGACCATGTATTGACTAACTTCTGAATGCAGGACGCGACGTTTCGTTACTTGCCCAAAGAGAA